>QJNZ01000011.1:0-188603 GCA_004155055.1 Monosporascus sp. CRB-8-3 | reverse complement strand
CCCCCCCCATAAACGTTTCCGATTTATTTCTTAATTAAGGGTATTACGAATTCGTAATCCCGCAGGAAAATTATTAACGTTTATAATTTCTTAAAGATAAGCTTGTAAATAAAATTTTTTAAGCTTATTTGATAATTTTAAAAAATATAAGATATAAAGATAAGGTTAACGTATTATTATTATTTATAAAAGGAAAATAATACAGGTTATTTTGATAGAAAAATCTTAATCGTACCGGTAAAATATAAGTAAATTAAAAACGAACGAGATAATATTAAATAAAAAAATAACGGCATAAGTTGTTTTTGTAAAACGATCGTAATCGTACCGGCAGGATATAAATAAAGTAAAGGCAAACGAATATAAGGTATTACTATAAAAAATAAAGGTAAATTAGATTTATACCGGTAAAATATAAATAAACTAAAGGCAATTAAATATAAGGTATTATTATAAAAGGTAAAGATAAATTAAAATTATACCGGCAGGATATAGGTAAATTAAAGGCGTTTAAGTATAAGATATTGTTATACAAAGTAGAGGTAAGTTAAAGTTATACCGGTAGGATATAGGTAAAATAAAGGCGAACAGGTATAAAGTATTATTATAAAAGGTAAAAGTAAATTAGATTCGTACCGGCAGGATATAGGTAAAGTAAAGGCGAACGGGTATAAAATATTATTATAAAGAATAAAGGTAAGTTAAAGTCGTACCGGCAGGATATATATAAAATAAAAGCGATTAAATATAAGGTATTGCTATAAAGGGTAAAAATAAGTTAAAGTTATACCGGCAGAATATAGGTAAGTTAAAGGCGTTTAAGTATAAGGTATTACTATAAAGGGTAAAAGTAAGTTAAAGTCGTACCGGTAAAATATAAGCAAATTAAAGGCGAACGAAATAATATTAGGTAAAAGGAAAACGGTATAAGTTATTTTTATAAAACGATCATAGTTGTACTAATAGGATATAGATAAAATAAAGGCGAACGAATATAAGATATTATTATAAAAGGTAAAGGTAAATTAAAGTTGTGCCGTTAAAATATAGGTAAGGTAAAAGCGAATAGGTATAAAGTATTAATATGGAAAATATTAAATAAAAGGAAAATAACGTAAGTTATTTTTATAAAAAAAACTTAATTATACCGGTAAGATATAGGTAAGGTAAAGGCGAATAAATATAAGGTATTATCATAGAGGGTAAAAGTAAGCTAAATTCGTACCGTTAAAATATAGGTAAACTAAAGGCGAACGAGATGATATTAGGTAAAAGGAAACGGCGTAAATTGCTTTTATGGATAATTATAATCGTACCGGTAGAATATAAATAAGGTAAAGGCGATTAAGTATAAAATATTATTATAAAAGGTAAAGGTAAATTAAAGTTATACCAGTAGGATATAAATAAAGTAAAGGCGAATAGGTATAAGGCGTTATTATGGAAGATATTAAATAAAAGGAAAATAACGTAAGCTACTTTTAAAAATAGATTTTATTCGTATTTGTAAAATATAAGTAAGTTAAAGGTAAACAAATAAAGAATAACGTTAAAAAGAATATTAATTATGTTACAGTTAAGCTAATTAAAAGGAAAATTATATAAAATATAAGAAAAAATAATAATCTAGCTAGATTTAAACTTTAATATATATTAAAAAGCTATAGCTAAAAAGTTTTAAGGCTTTTTATATAACGTAAGTTTACCGGGATAACCTTTTTCCGGGTTTATTTACGTAATTTTAAACCTTATTAATTAATAACACTTTTTATTTTTTTGTAACAGATTATAATCGTACAGATAAAATCTAATTAAGCTTAAAACGAACGAATTAAAAGTAACGCTATAAATAATATTATACGAGAGAAACTGGTAATAATGGAATTTATTTTTTTTTAATTTAATATAAGTTTAATTTTAGCAATATTATAGCCTGCGATATTAATAAAAAAAAATTTTACTAGGATAGCTTCGAAGTTTTCGGCTTTTAGCGCCAGTTCGAAGCGGTAAAAAACTTTTTCCTTTAATTTTTATTGTTAAGAGAAATTAATATTTTCGAAATAAAAAATATATAACCGAACGAATTACGCGATTATAACTTTAGACGGATTTTTAGGGAATATCGTTTTATATTTTATAAAGCCTTAATAATTCGGAATTTATTTTTAAAATTTTCGAATTTTAATTAATAAGGTTTAGTTATAGAAATTAACCGATAAAAGTAATAAATAATGTTAAAATATTAATTACGGAATTAATATAAAATGGCCGTTTAATAATAAACGGCCCCGAATTATGCCGTTATAATTACGTAAATTAATAGCAAATATATTTAAGTAATTAATAATAAATAATTTTTTTAATAATTAAAAAATAAATACCGAAAGTTATGTAAATGGTATATTTTTTACCTTTTTATAATATTATTTTATTATCTTTTTATTTAAGTTATTTAACTTTTTAATAGCCGGTTTTATTTTAAACGGCAGCTTTATATTTAACTAATATTTTTTATCGATAGGGAAAAAAAAATGGAGACCGTCGAGATTAATAAGCCTGGATAGCTGGATATATGTATTTATAAAATTGGTATATTTTTTAAAGGCGTAAGTAAAAATTAAGTTAAGGAAAACCTTTAGTAATATTTTTCCCTGTAACTTATATTTTGTAATTGCAAACGTTAACGTTAGTGGAAATTTATAGCGGTTAAAGGGTTTTGTTCGTGATCCGTTTTTTTTTACGTTTAAGGTATATATTATGTTTGGGAAAAAAGGTAAGACATTTAAGGGAAAACCTAAGATTTAAACGTTTTTCGAATCCGAAAAAAAAAATAATAGTATTTTTAATAATCGAATTATTAAAAAAACGTTAGAAAATAATTTATATACGTAATTTGTTAAATTTGGAACAAATTTTTCCGTAATATACTCTGTACCGTTAACTATTTTTAGCCTTTGGTAAATATTTTTCGTAATTATAACCGGTATACTTTTTATAAATGTAAAATATGCCGGAATTTTTATAAAGAAATTATCCATAATTTTAAATGTTATTTAAATAATAAGTTGACGTTTTGTATTAGATTTATATTTAGGATTATAGTATGAAAAAAAAATGTAAATATTTTAGCTGCGTTTTTTTGCAAAAGTTAATATGGTTTGAAAATTAATTAAATACTGCGTCGAATTTAAAAAAGTAATCGCCTTAATACTTTCGGTTAATTTAATTTTACCTGGTTCTAATATTTTATTATTTAAAATCTAGAGGTATTATTTCGTTTATTTTTTATATCGTAATAAATAAAGGATATTTTTGTATATAAAATCCGTTATTTTTATTTATTAATCGAAAATAATAATTTTTCGGAATTTTAACCATAATTAGTGACCGAGGTATTAATTATTATATTTACCGGATTTAAATATTACATCCGTTATTTTATAGTTTTTTTACGTTATAAGTTTCCCCGGATATAATATCGGGTAAGTTATAACGGGGTTAAATTAAAAGAAATTGCCGTATAATATAATAATCGGGATATTTCCGAAATCGCTATTATAGTAACTTATTATTTTCCGTAACCTTATATATAAACGGTAAAAATTAACGTTTTTTATTATATTATATTTTTTAAATATAAAAATGTCGGTTTTTTATTATTATTACGTTAAACGTTAATTTATTTTTTTCCGGTATAAGTTATTATTACTTTTTATAATACTTAAGTTAATAATTAAATAAATCGTAATACCGTTAATCCTAGCTTTAGCCGATTCCGAAATTGCCGTTAACCTAAGTTTTTTACGTAGCTTTTTGCGTTTAAAGGCCTGGGATAAAATTTTAATAATTTAACTTTTACCTATTTTTCCTTCGTTTTTTAAGTAAAAAGAAAATTGGGGCGGGTTGCCGGATATAATAACGTTATTATTTTTAATACTAATAATATTAACTTTGCTTTCGGCTTTAACTTTATTTATTTTATCTATATAATAAAAGATAATATTAAACGTAACGGATTATTTTTCGTTTAAATAAAAAGCTTTCCGTAATATTACGTTTAAATCCGTTTATATAATACCTAAGTAATATTCGATAAATATTATAATTAGTTAAAACGCGTAAATTCGTTACGAAAATTATGGTATAATTGTTATTATACGAAATTAAATAAGATTTTTATTTATTCCGATTAAATTATTATTTTTTAAAAAGGTATATAATCAGGGGAACCGGTAACGTAAAAAGGTCCGTAAATTTTCGGTATGGTTAAATATAATGCTATTTGTAAAGGATTAAATATCGTTTAGTTCGCCGGCAATCCGTTATAAAGCCATTTCGTTTAAATATTTTAAATCAGCTTTTTATTTTTTTATTTGTAATTTAATTAATTCGATAATATTTAAAGAGGTACCATTACTTTTTAGTTCGGAATATAGTTGTTAATAATATTGTAATTCTAACGCGTAAAAAAAATTAATAACTTTTTTTAAATTAAAAGGTTAAAAAATTTAAAAGATTTAACGTATAAATGATTCGAAAATCGGGATATCTTTTTTAATCGTTTCGTTTAACGTATTTAAAATATTTATAAAAAAGGCTATTATATTTTTATAATCCGTAACTTTTTAAATATATTTATTTTCGCGTTTGTCCTTTTTATCTTCCTTATTATTTCCGTTTATTATAAAGTTTTAATCCGTATAAGCGCCTTATAATTTTGCGTTTTTTATAATATTTTTCCGCAATTTATAAAAAAGGTTAAAGTTATTATTATAATAACGTAACCGTTTAAGAATTATATATTAAAATTTATCTTATAATTATAAAAGTATTTCGGTTCGGTTATAAATAAATTTTTCTTAAAAAACAAATAAAATAAGGTATATAATAATAATCCGGACGAAAATAGTTAAATTTTCGAAATATAAAAGTAATTAACTAATTAATAACGGAATTTTAAAACGATTTTTAAATATTACGCGTTAATAATAAATACTTTAATATAATAAATTATTAAATTTAATATATTATTATATCCATTTATTTTCACATAACTTTTTTACAATTTCGATTATAACGGTATAATCGTAAAGGTAAAGGTACCAAAATTTAAAATTACGTTATTAATAAGCCTGGAAAATATTAGGCCTTATATTACTAACTAGATTTAACGAAATAAAATCGTTTATATTATCCTACTAATTACCGGGCGTATTAATAACAAAACGTTATAAATAAGGTTATATCCGGTAGATTACTTAATATATAATATTAATATATAACTAGTACCAATCCGTTTCAAAGCAATAATACGTATTATAACTAAAAAGGTAATTAAAAACATTAATAAAAAATAATTTTCGTTTAAAAAAGATTTTATTTAAGATACGTATTATTAAATTAGTAATAATGGCGTCAAAGTTTTTTAAGTTTAAAAAATCCGGGTTTTTTTTTATAAAATCGAGATATATTATAAAAAAAACAAAACGTTAATATATAGGAAATTCGAATTTTATAATGTAATTAATAACGTAATAAAATAAGGCAAACGTTTTCGTTTTCGTATATATTACGGAAAAATCGTAATTATATTATAAAGTTACAATAATAACCTTATTCTAATAATTATAGCTACGCAAAACTCGCCAAATACGAAAAACGTTATCTTTATCGATATATATTTTAATAATTATCGGCTACGGCCATCCGAACCGATAACTTTTTCTCCTTTTACGGGATTTCCTTTTAATACCGGCATATTTTTAACATATATAACTGCAGAAATAAAATTAAACTACAATTACAACCATCTATGCTTTATTTTCCTATTCGTACTTAAGGCGGTTAACGTTTTTTTCTAAGTTAAAATTCGGCTTTAAACAATTATAATTAAACAAACGTTATTTCGAAACGATCGAATCATAATTTTCCTAAAAATATTTATTTACTTAAACAAAAAATCTTAAAAATTTAACAGGATTATTTTTAACGCAAATATTTTCAAGCATATTTTTAACGTTTATATTCCTTTTAAATTACAGGATACCGTATAAATAAAAAGCACTTCTGCTATTAATTTCGACTGCTTCAAAATAATACTTAACCGGACCAAACGTATTATCTTTCAAATTAACGCGGACAATTTCGTCAAAAAAGGCTTACGTATAAGTATGAAATTAACGTACGGAAAAAACAAGGTTCTAATTAACTTCCTTAAATATTTTACGTACCGTATAAATTATACGTAATTTTAAACGTTTTAATTAACATTCGTAATATTTAAAACCGCAGTAATGTTTACTAAACTTAATACAAATTAATAACGAAAAATTATTAAGGTTAATAATAAACCAAATAAATAAAATACTATATTACAAAATTATAAACTTAATTTTATCTTTTTAATTTACCTTAAATTCGTTAAAAAATAGCTACTATCAACCGAAAATAACAATCTCTCGAAAAAAATCGGATATTTAAAAATTATTAAATAATTTATAATTTCGTAACTCCCGAATTATATTAAAAAACTATTCATCGGTTAAGGACTTGTAAATATAACGGATTCACGGAAAAAAAAAATTTTTAACTCGGGCTTTATTAATCCGAAAACTATTATTTCGAATAATTTTATTAAATACGAAAAAAGGGAAAATGGGATAAGTTCCTATATAACCGCCATATTAACGTAACTTAATAAAAACTTATTTAAAGCTATTAATAATAATATATTAATATTTAATATTTAAACTTACGTTTAAAAATTAAAGTTCATTTTTTTATACAAATCTAATTCCTTTTATTATTCATTATTCGTAATAACTAATTTACCTAATCCGTATAATAAAACTTTAATAAAAATTAAAACAAAATAATCGAAATTTTATATATTAAGGAACCGATTTTTAAGGCAAATTCGTATATACGGGCGGCCATTAATCGTATATTTTTAAATTATAAAATCTTTATCGTTTCGAAAAAAAAATTTAATTTTAATAAATTTTTAAATAAATTAAATCCGTTCGGCATTATTCGCTTAATCTTAATTAAATACGAAAAATCCGGACGAAATAATTATAATAAATATATCTAATTTTTTTTAAAAAATAACGAAATTATTAAAATTAATAATAGAACTTTTTATAAGCAAAATGCTTAAAAAATTTCTAGTTTTTATAAAACAATATTAAATACGAATTTATAAAATAAAAAAATATATTACTTAAATAATTATTTAAATATATTTAATTAATAACCGTCTTAATCTTAACTAAAACGTTAATCTAATTAATATCGCCAATAAATTTATCGTTATATAATTCCTTTATTTAAAACAAATTCTGCCCTATACTTATAGTGGAACTAGCAAACTATTACGAACGCCGATTACCGTCTTTGCCGTTAGCCGCCATAATATATCTAAAGCAGGAAACCTATAGGATAAAAAAATCCTGCCTTATAAAACCATAACCGTTATACGTATTAACGCCGCCGTTAAAAGCAAAGTTAATAACCCGATTATTAGGTTAAATATTTTCGTTAATATTCCGCACGTAACCGACATCATTTATATTATTACCATTATTAATATCTAAAATATCGGAATCGCTTAATATTTTTCGGTTAAATATTAAAAACGCCGACTTTTTATTAGGTACATAACTTAAACGTTCCGCCTTTTCGTATTCGGCGTTAAATATATAAATAATATTATTAATAAGATAAAACGGAAATATTTTTTTATTATCCTTTTATATATCCTAAAAAAATTTATTAATAAAAATATCGCAATATAAATAATTATTAACTTTTAATTAAAAAAACGCTTTAATTATTACTGTTTTGCAAAAATTTAAAAACGGTAAAAAATTATATTTTTTAGGTTTATTAACCTTATACCAAATTATATAAATTTTATTAAAAACGTTCTTAAAAAGGCGAAAAAAAACCTTAACAATTCCGTAAACGTTATTATTAAATATAATTATATAATCTATAATTTTACGGTATACGGAATTAGTAGAATAATTAATTTCGGGGTTAAAAAAAAACTTTGTAATCGAATTAAAAATAATATTAATAACAAAAAAACGTTTTTTTAACGGACGAAAAATATCGATTTTTTCCGGCCAATAATATTCGTAAGGTATTTATAATATCGTAAAACGTAAGTTTTTTGGAATTTAATTTTTTTATATTTACTAATAACAAATAATATAAATCCGTAATTTAACGTTAAGCGATTTAAGAAAATAATAATTATAATTATAACAATAAAATATATAATTTTAATTAGCAGAATATAAAGTCCAAAACTTATTAAATAAACGTTAAAGGAAATTTTTTATTTACGGTATATTAATTAATTCCGATCTTAAGTATTAAATAAGATAAAGTTAATATTAATTAAAGGGAAAAATAATTTCCGTACGAATATTTTTCCAAAAATTCGAAATTATTTAGGCCTTACGTTATTTTAAAACCGGCTGGAAAAAATTTCGAATGGTAAAAGTAACCTTATTAACAATAAAATCGGTATTTACGTTTTAAACTAATATACGAATAATTTTACCGGCATTATTTTTTAAAATTAAACGGTTCCGAAAAAATAAATGGCCGTAAAAAAATAAAAATAGTTTAATAGAAATCGGAATAAAAGAATAAAACGACGTATTTAAGGATACGTTTTAAACGTTAAAAAAAGAACGGGTATAATAAAAGATATTCCGAGAGGTTAATCGTTAAGTTGCTATAATCGAAATTATTAAATACGATTAAAGCGTAAAAAAAAATAAGCTTACTATAACTAAATAAAATATAAAGGATAGAAATAATTAAGTTAATAATTTATCGAAACGAAATTTTAATTAAATATAAGGTATTAAAAGTAGCCGATAAATTAAATAAATTAAAACGTTTTTAAATAAATTAGTAATCGTTAATAAAAAAAATAAAAATATAATTAAATTATTGATAAATTTAAGACAGAATTATTATATAAAAAATTTAATCAGTAATCGAAAATTATAATTATAAACCGGGAAATCGGAAATACGTATTAGAAATTTAATCGGTAATCGAAAGTTATAATTACGGGCCGGAAAGTCGGAAATATATATTAAAAATTTAATTAGTAATCGAAAATTATAATTACGGGCCGGAAAATCGAAAATATAAAAAGTTATAACGAATAAAAAAAATTACAGATATTTTACGAATAGTTATTAAAGCAAATAAGTTAATAAGTAAAAGTAAAGTAAAAAATTTAAACTATATAAAAGTATAAATAATACCGTAATTAAAAAAGGGATAAATTAAAACAAAATATACCCGCCTTTTTACGGATATATAATATCGTCCGTATAAAACGGAATTTTATAAAACGGATAAATTAATACAATTTAAGCCGCCGGCACAACCCGGGGACTATATAAAAATATCCTTAAAAAAAAAAAAAAAAAACCTTTAAAACTAACCATAATTTTCATAACCTTTCGGACATCTTTAATAACCTTAATTAGGAGAAAAATAAATATCTGGTAATAATGTTCGAAATTTTAGTAAGTAGTATATCAAATATTTTCGAACCATTATTTTATAAGCGGTACCGATAAATATTAACGCCGAATTTTCGTTTTCGTATTGTATTATCCGCGAGTTAAAAAATAAAACCGTACCGTCGGCCTTATATAAGCCGATTTTTTACCAGTTAAACTAAGACCATATATTTCGGTAATTTTGTATATTTTAAGGACCGAAATATACCGTTAATTACGGCTATTTTATTATTTCACGTTAATAAAACGATTACTTAAAGGTTAATAATTTAATTAAAAGGTTATTAAAATATAAACAAGTTAACCTTTATATTTGTAATATTATTATACCGGGTCCCTAATAATTAATAATATGGAAAACTTACTTTAAGTAAGCCTATATAAAGCTAAATATATAAAACAAATAATTAAAAAATCAAGGGGTTTCCGATAAACGCTAAAATAGTACGGCGTTAAATACGGAGAAAAGTTCCCGTTAACCGCTACCGAATATTCCGTTTTTTATTTTTAAAATACCGTAACTATTATTTTCGAAACGGGCGTATTTAATTTTTAACAACGGATAATGGAATAAAGGAATTTTTCTTAAGGTAGTATGTCGTAAACGGCCGTATTATTTAACAGCTTACTACGTTAATAACCTAATTATTTAATATAATTCTATAAAGGCCGCTATATAAACGTAAATCTAAAATATTATTTATTAAAATATAACAGTAATTATTTACGCGTTTTTTAATCGCTATAATAACAAAATATCCTATATAACGTTAATTTAATCTGCAAATTCAGGTAATAAAATTGCGTTAAGTTACCTCGGTTATAAAAAGTTCCATAAAATTAGAAATAATATGTTATAAAATTAGCCGATTTTACAAAAAAACTTATAAAAATAAGATATAAATTAATCCCGAAAAAGAAAACGAACAAGGTACTTACTAATTTGCAAAAAAAATATTAACTAATATTGTAAAACGTTACGAATTTTGCAAAAATAAAGATAAAAAGGGTTACAATTAATATAAACTTACGAATATAAACTGGGTTAAAACTAACGATTATTTTAAGAAAACGTATAAAAAAAAAAAGTAAAATATATACGAAAAACCGCGGAAACCGGATATTAAACGGATAAAAAAGTTAAAAACAAATATTAACATAAAAAAGAGGATAATATAAATAAAAATATAAAAAAAACTTAAACCTTAAAATAAATTATTAAGTTATACGATAAATTTATTTATATTAACGCGGCCGTATTAAACAAAGCTTAAATCAAGTTTATTTATTACCATTATCGGTTTAATTATAATTATCGAAATTCGAAATATTAAATAACAATTTCTGGAATATAACTTTATTATAATTAATATCGGCGCCGGGGTACAGATACCGGAAAATCTTTTTAACTGGCTTTCCCTTAATTAATTTTTTCGTAATTTAAAACTTTTACTTACTATATACTTTTTCGAGAACTTTATTTCGAATTAAAAAAAAAATAAGTTATTTTTATTACCGGCAGTTTAAACCCGTAATTTATTTTTAATAAAAACAACCTTAATAAAAACCTTAATACGATAATAATATAGCGGATAATTTTAAATGTACGACGAAAATTAATATAACGGTATATAATAAAATTCATAAACTTATTAATTTTCGGTTAAATCGAAAAGGTCAAAATTTTAACGTTAATATTAAGGCATATAAATTTCTAGTTATTACGTAAATAAACCACAAAGTAATCCAGATCGATAATATCCTATGTAATTTTAACGGAAAAATCTATCAGATAATTAAAAGCTAAAAACTTAATTTACATACCCAAATATTTTAACCTTTTTTAAATATAAATATTTTTATCGAACTGTAATTTTTCCTCCGCCGAAATAATAATAATAGACGGACGGGCTTAAAAAAAGGTATATATCCGTTTTATATATTTCTCTTCATCGACGATATGGCGCGGAAAAAATAGCCGTAAGTTTTAAACAGCGGGAAACTAAACTTGGCTTTAGGACAAAGGATATACTGTAATAAGACGATCTTGGGTTAATTAAAGAAAAAGTTTATAAAAAAGGCCGGATATAAACCGGGCACATCCGTAACATAGTTACCGGTCCATTTGGTAATTCCAACGGTAAAACTAAAACTTACCGATACCGCAGGTCTTAAGCCAACCTTAAACGCTAAAAATATAATATCTCCCTTTAAATAAAAATATACAATTAAATTATAACGCCTTTACGTTAACAAAGCATCTGCTAATAACGGGCAAAGTTCGAACACCTTAAATACGGTTTAAACAAATACAAAAAATACCGCAACTGCAGTTATTACCATAACGGCACCTAACGGACCAAATAAAATCGTAACCTCGGGAAATAATTTATCCATTATTACGATAAATAACGAAAATAACATATTCGGAAATATCGGGTTCTAACTTGGCGTAATTAAACGAAAAGCGGATAATAACAATAACGGTATAATCTCCGGCATTTTAATTAAGCGAAAAAGCTAATAAAACAACAACTAATAACGTATTTCTCGGTACAGCTAAAAATAAGGCAATAAATAAAAGCAGTAAACGTATTAAGTATTAAAAATTAGCCGGGGTATTATAAATATTTTTCGGTATAAAAACGGAAAAAAAGAAAATAACGGGCTTACGTAAATCTTAATACCGAATTATAATAAACTTTATTAAAAAGTATAATTTTAATATAAGGATTCGGATAAATAATTCGTAAAATTTTCGTAATAAGCTAACCGTAACACCGTTTATCTACCGTATATTACGTAAATATAAATCAATTCCGAATTCGACATAAGTAATCGGGATTAATTCGGATATAAACGGAAATCTAAAAATAAATATATCTATAAATTTAATTAATCCTTAAATAACGTAAAAATAATTAAAATTAAAGTTTTACCTAAAGATTATTAAAAAAAATATTTAAACCTATTTTCATTATAAAAACAATTCGTATAAACGTTTTGTAAAAAATTATCCGCAATAAAACCTGCTATACGTACGTAATAGTTTTAAAGTCCTTTCCCTAATATATATTAATAATACTACTTTTTTTACGACTAAATAATACCAAATACTTAATTTAACGCCGCTTTAATATTGGTTTTTCGATAAAAACTAAAGGTTTTACGATATCTCGGCGCCTTTAAATTATCGCGAAAATTATTACGAATAAATAAACGAATAAAAATATTTAAGTATAAATCTTTAAACAAAACCGGCCAAACCGTAAAACCTAAATATATTTCGCATAAATAACCTTTTAAGTAATAAGTTAATATAAAGAAATATTACGAACGATTATCGTAAAAAAAGGTAAATTAAAAGAAGGTACCGATAAAGGCCGAATCGAATACGAAAAAGATATAATATTATTAGGAAAAACTAAAACTTTTACTTTAATATTAATTTGGTTACATAAGGAATATCGGATAAAAGCAGTAATATTATCGTTATATAAAATTTAATACAAAAGGTCTTTTTAAATAACATTCCAAACGGTAATAATAATATTAAACGTATTATTTAATATTACTTTTTAAATAGGATTAAATACAAATTAAAAAAAAATAATATTTATCGTAATAATATAACAATTTAAGCATAAAATAATAAAAAGGTTATAAGTTATTACGATTATTACATATATAAAAAAAATAATTAATAGGGAAAAATAATTTACCCGTAATAAGTATTACCTAGGTAAATTTTAACGTATTATTTTATTAAAAAGTTAAATCTAACGATTAATTACATACTAATTAAGCCTTAACTTAATTTAACCTTTATATTTCTATATTAACGAAAAGGTTTTTTTGCGTATTTATAACTATTACAACTTATTTTAACCTTAAATTTCGTTAATTTAATGCTATTAATACGTTCCTATATAACAAAATCGATAAGCTTATATACGTACGTTTTCTGCCGGGGTTTACCAGGCCAAGTTTTTACCTAAAATTTTTAAAGGTATTATACGGCTTAAAATTATTATTACCCCTGTAATAAAGGAACTTTTTAGCAAGCTTAAAAAATTTAAGGCTTAAAACCTGTTCCGGATAATCGTTACGTAATAATTAATTAAATAATATTATTCTTTTACGTTAATAATATATCTATAATATATAGGACCTGCGATATAGTATATACGGATAAGGTTCTTATTAAGCCGATATTAAAATTTTGTAATTTATATTATTATTTTATATAAACTTTTTAAATCCTATTTAATAAATATAATATTATTTCCGATTTTTATAATTCTTTCCTTATAAATAACAGCGTTATCGTATTTATAAATTTCGAAGTTTATATTATTTAAATTATTTTTTTTTATATTTTTATAATTTTCGCTATAATTATCGGCTATATATAATTAAGATATTTTATAAAACTAAAGGGAAATTAAATATTGCAGGAAAAAGGATAAGTAAATAACGGTAACGGTAACTTAGGTAAATTCCATAGTAGTAAACGTTAGTATTATTATCGACTTAGCGAAACCGGTATAGCAAATTAAAAAGATTATCGGCCCGATAACGATATTATATAAAAATGCCAGAAACCTTAATTAAACCTTATAACTAACGTTTTTTTTTTAAACGGTAATAAATCCCTAATATCTCGTTATAATATAAATTCACGTTATTTTCCTATATAAGTTCCTTTTATTTTATTTAACGAATATAATATTATTTTCGACCTTTATTATTTCTTTTCCTATAAATAATAATAATATCGTATTTATAATTTTCGGAATTTGCGTTATTTAATTCGTTTTTTTTGTATTTTCGTAATCCTCGTTATAATTATCGGCTAAATATAACTAAAACGTTTTGGGAAATTAAAAAAAGCCGGATATCGTATTAGGCGAAATAATTAACGGACGGTAATAATAATTTAGTTAAATTTTATATTAATAAGTACCGGTATTATTATTAACCCAGCGAAAATAATATAATAAACCAAATAAACCGTTAACCTTAATATTAATACGATAATAAAATTTCCGAAAATTAATTTTATTAGCAAAAACGGTTTTTATACGAATTATTTTAAACGTAAAAAAAGATTGCCGTTTTTATTATTAATAAGCGGTAAGGTTCGAAAATTTAAGGTGTTCGGGTTATGGTTTTTATATTGCTATAAATTCGTTCGTAAAATTATTTATTTGCTTTACGGTATTAATAAAGAAATAATAGCTAAATTACGAATTAATAATATTATCGGGTTTAATAATTATGGTAATGTATAATATATAATAAGAAAAGATTTAAAACGAATAATTTTAAATTGGAAATAATATAAAATAGCAGGAATTTGTAATATATACGAAAAAGTCGTAAAAAGTTCTTAGAATTATAAAGTTAAATAAAAATTTTTTAAAAACTTTAAAAGTAACTTTAATATACGATAAAGAACTGTTATAAATATCGTATTAAAATATTACTGTAAATAAATAAAACGGACTATTAATAATAATATAAAATTATTTTTATTATAATTAATTTATTTTTATTATTATATACCAACCTTATATACTTAATCTATATTTAAATAAAATATAAAGAAATCCAAAAATTCGAAACCGCGTATTATATTTTCTCCTAACCAAATTGGAACTTATGGACTAGTACGACGTTAGTTAGGTTTTATAACGCAGTTTTTACGTCGTAGCTTTAAAGGAGTAACGAAAACAAATATATAAAAATTACGACGCCGAAAATATAAATAGCCGATATTTTTATTAACGTAATTATTACATACCTTATTCCGATAACCCTTATAAATACGGTATTTATTATAAAGTATTATACCGCCTTATTTAAGGTTTTCTTTATATTGGTTATAAAGTTAATTTCTTACGCTTTACGTAATATTACCTTATTAAATTAAATACTTATTAAATTTTACCTTATCGTAAAAATTATTTTTGTATTAGTCCGGATATATAATAATACAAAGAATTTCGTAAATAGGATATAAATATAATTCGCGTTAAGCATTATTATAAAGGTAAAAAAAAAAATCTCCGTAATAAAACGGGCGGTATTATATTACGGACGGAAAAGCCGGTTAAGGAAATATATTTATTATTAAAATGTTATCCTGGGATAATTATAATAAATTAACATTAATACGTTTATTAAATTAAATATATATTTACTTTAAAATCTATATTTTCGTTTTAAATAAAAGATCCCGGATTTCGTACTATATTAAGATACGGCTAAAAAAAAGGTACTGCCGATAATATAAGTTTTAAAATCTTAAAATCGAAACTATTATAAATAAAAAATATTAATATAAAATTAATTTATATAACTTATTAAATAAATTATAAAATTAAATATAATAATATAATGTTCTTAGTTTATTATTATAACCGCATATTATTAAAACCGCCGGTAACGGTTAGGAAAAACATAGTATTAACAAAAAAAAAGCAAAATACGATATTAATAATAAAGGAATAATTTTAATAATAAATATAAATATAAAAAAAATAATAATATACCGGTATTAATATTTATAGCTTTATATCCTATAAAAATATATAAAATACTTAATATAACGGTACCGGAAATATTTATAACAAATATAATAATTAATTAAATATATTAATTATATTAACGGAATATTAAAAATATAATAACTTATTTTTAAAAGCGCCGGTATTACTTTGTTTAAAACCGTAATTTTACGTAAACGTTTCATTTATTATAATACGGCTTATAATATTATTATAAGTAAACCCGTTTAACGAAATAAGAATTATAATATTATTATTTACTTAATTAAATACTTTAAATATACGAAATTAATATACTGCTTATAAATCGCTAAGCCGATAAGATTACAGGTAATTTACGGTTTATAATATTATTATTAATTATTATATTTATGTTTTAATAATAATAAGGGTAAAAGATTTTATTTACTTTTTATATTGTCGATAATAACCAGTATTTTTATGTTAATTAAGTTAAAGGTATTAATTAAACCCGTATTTAAAGTTAATAAATAATTAGATATTTTTATATTTACGAATTAAAAAATAATAATAAAAAGGTATTATTAATACGGCTTTTACTTTTATATACTTTTCGCTATAAAATTAATAATTTCGTAAGCGGAATGGTATCGTCCTTACCTTAAGAACGTACCGAAAAATAAAAGGTAAAAAAAAAAAACGTTATTTATTTAAAAAATAACAGGTAATAAATTTATTTTCGTAAATTATATTAATATTATAACTAAGGAAAGAATTATAAAAATTAACTTTAAGATATAACGTAAAGGATATATTTTTATAAAAAACGCAAAACAAGTTATTTTTATTGTTTATTATAATAATACCGGGACGAAACGTAATATAAAAATAATAAATAACAAAGAAAAAAAACGTTAATAGGTATAAATAAAGTTTAATGGTATAAAAAATAAAGGTTGGAAAATAAGCAAAATCGAAATATACGTAAAAATAAAGTTAAAGCGGAAGTTATATAAATATATTAAAATTATAGGATATAACGGTAACGGGGAAATAACGAATATATAAATAAACAGGAATTAAGAATATAATATAAAAAATAAATATATAAAATTAAAAAAAGGAATAAAATAAATAATAAACGATTATATTAGTAAATTAAGTAATAACGCGGTTAATAATGTTACATTCCTGTTATTATAACCGTTAAGGTTTTATAAGTTCGGTATATAAACGGGCCTTTTATTATATATATAAATTAGCAGTTGGTTATAAGAAAAATTAATACGTGCGAAGTATCGGAAGTTATTATCGGAACGTATCAGGTAACGGTAATGTTGTAGTAGGTATTGTTAAAATTTTCTTATTTTGGACGTGCTAAGATTTAAATACGGCAATCGACTTTAAGGGGAATAAATTTTCGACATAATAACCCTCGTTTATTCCGTTCGTAAGCTCATTACGTTAAAACGAGGGCATTGGTTTAATTTTATTCTACGGTTACGTCTTTTTTATGGAGAATAATAATATTATATAAATCCTTTATATTAAAATAAATTAAGATATTAAGAATATCGTATTATTTATAATTAAATATATCGCATAATTTTGTATTAATTTATATATCTTATTTATAATTAACTTACTAACTAATGTTTTTATATATTTATTAAAATTTCTTTATTTTATTTTACCCTTTTTTACGTATTATTATAACCTATATATTAATAACTTCTTTTATATTTTCGAAACTTAAAATTTTATTCGTTTTAAACGTAATATCCCCATTTAAATCTTTTTAAAAATCTTTATTTAAACTATATAATAATGTCGAATACTTAAAGATCGTATATAAATATTTCTCGCTACGTTCTTATACGTAATTTACATATTTATCACCCGTATAACTTTATAAACTATAACATCCATAAAACGGCTATATAATATATATTTCCTAGCTAATCGGCCCGGCCTATAAAATTATAAACTTTTTTTCGTATCGTTTATAAAATATTCGGTTTATATAACCTTTTCGTTAAATTACGAAAACCGTAATTAATCGAATGTCCGTATTTAACTTAATAATTTAATAACCTATAAAACCGGCATAATCCGCTATGACGTAAATTTTATTCCGCCGGTTATTATTATTTAAAATATTCCGAACTATACTGTTAATATTTAGTATTTATATAAATACAGCACTTTTATATAATAAAAAATCCCATTTATGATATAAACCTTTCGTAATACCGCTAAGCTTATAAATTTTAATCGATCGTAACATTTTCCTAATTAATCTATATTTCTATTAATACTAAAACGTAAAATACTTATAACCTTTTAATTTTCCCCTATATTAATATAACCTTTTAATATATACCAAATATCTGGAATCGGTTACGTATAATATATACTTTCCGTAAAAAATATCTTATATTGTAAGATAATCGAATATTATATAAATAATACGAAAACGCTTTAATTAAAACGAAACCCTAAAATACGCTATATTGCGGAATTTAATAATAACTTTTATTATTTTTTAAATTAAATTTTCGTTACCCGTTTTTAAAGTTATTCTAGTAATAATTACGGCTATTTATAAAATCGGCTTTTCGTTACCCGTTTTTAAAGTTATTCTAGTAATAATTCCGGTTATTTATAAAATCGGGTTTTTATTACTTATCCGTAAAGTTGTTTTTAAGGAGTATTATTAACAAATTTAACCGTTTTTTTTTATTTAATTAGCAATTTAAAGTTTACCGGGCCTATTTTACGTTTAATATTTGCAATATTATGAATAATTATATCCAATATATCAGTAAAGTTATTTATATGCCGTACTATAATAGGTATATAAAAGTATATATTATAATAAAAATTTTAAATATTAAATAAAAAAAACGGATTAATAATAATTATTATATTATAATATAGTAAAATACAAAAAAGTTTATAAAATAATTATAAAATAAATAGTAATAAGTGTTAAATAAATATAACAGTTTTATTTAATATATATTTAACTAAAGGAATTTTATAAATTATATTAAGCAATTCGTAATAAAATAAAAAGTATCGTATAAATTATAAATAGTTATTAATTCTTTCCCTATTTGTTATTACTTCGTTATAAGAAAAAGTACTAGTAATTTTTAAGTTAATATTTAATCATTTACATAAACCTAGTTATTTATATACTTATAATTATATAATTCTAAAATTTATATATATCTTAATTTTAATTATATATATTACCTTCGGATTTCCTTATAACCCGTTAATTATCCGTAAGTTTTATTTATATATTATAAATCCCTTTATATTTTATATTACTACTAATAATATACCCGGATATTACCTAATATACAAATTTCACCTTATCTCATATATCTTATATCTTATATTCCTATTTTTAATCTTAATTAGCCAAAAATAAAACCGGTAAATATATATTACCCCTAAACTTTTTATATATTATTACTTTTTATATAGTGCCGAATATTAAGCAGTTAGTATAATGGTATTATTACCGTTTAATATGGTGAAATACGGCAATTACGTCGTAATTTATATAGCTATATAATAAAAAATTAAAACGTATATAAAAATATAAACGCTATCAAATTAGCTTTCGATATAACGTATATTAACTAAGGTATTAATTTCCCCAGGTTAACCCCAATTACATATACCGTTTTTTTAAATTCTATACCGACCAAAAAATTATTTTAATTACCGTTATAAAACTATTCGACAAAATTACGGTATTAAAAAGTTTTGAAAAAATCGAATTTATTAAGATATACTGGAAAATATAATTTGCTTACCGTTATATATACCTTAACATATATTTTACCAATAATAATATCGAAATTGCATTTAAGTAAATATTCGGAAACCTTGGTTATATATATATAATTTATAAAACGTTAATAAAAAACGTATTTATATATAATAACGGTTTTTAATTTCCGCTTTTACTAGACTTAAAAAAAATGGCAAAATAGTATAAAATTTTATTCGTCTTATTATTATATCAAAATATAGCAATAAAATCGTCGATATAAGGAATATAAATTATTAAATAATAGGTTTTTGGAACCGTCAAGTAAATATCTTTTATATTATAAATTTAACCGTTATTTATTTTTTAAAAGCCCGTATAATTCGGACCGCTTAACGTTTTCGAATATTTATATATAATAATAACTTATATAATATAAATAGTACTAAGGAGATAATAATTTCGTAATTCCAATTAAAAATATAAAACCGTCATATATCGTATAATATATATTATATAAACGTTTTTTTTATAATATTAAACGAAAAAAAAGTTCGTAATTATAATTACTTAATTAATAATTGAATAATTATATATAAAAATTAAATTGGAAAGTACCGTAATATATTCGGTATTAATTCCGAAAATTTTAATAATTACTTAAAATATTTTATTATTATTATATAGATATAAAATTTTAAAATACAAAATTTTTAATTTTTACCAGGGTTTTTAGTTATACCGATAAAGAAAAAAACGGTATTAAAAAAAAATTTCGTACTTTTAAGCGTTATTTATTTCGGATAACGAAATTTTAAAAACCGGAACCCGAAATACCGGTAAACTTTAAATGACCGGAAAAAACGTAACGGGGTTCTAATTAAAATCCGTTACACAATCGGGATTTTAAATATTTCGGGCTGGTATTTAAAAAGAAACGGACGCCGGAATAACTATATACGTAACGAATAAATAGCTTTTTTAATATTAGCGAAAAATTATTTATATTATTTATTTAACTGCATAATTAATCTTTTATACCAGTTAATCGATTTAAACCAAGGTATTTTAAAGGTTGGAAAGGATAAAAATATTTTAAAAATTAATATAACAAATTCGAAAAACGGGACCGGAAACTAAGATTTATAAATTTTTAATTCGGTATAATAAATCGAAAATTATAAGTTAACAAGGAATATTTGTTAATAGCCGTAATAAATTTTAATTTGAAACGCGTAATATATATATTCGTTAATTTTCCCAAATTAAAAAGTTTATTATATATTTATTATAATATATAATTAATCCGGATTAAGAAAAATTAATATTTATATATAACTTCACGTATTAAAAATTAACGAAAATAACGAATATAATAAATAAATAACATTATTAATAGCTTTAATTAATATTACGTAAATATATATATTTATCGCATTTTAAAACCGTAACGCCACGTCGAAACCGAACGTATTTTTTACTCTTCGTCCTAATTAAAGCTGTTTAAACTTCATTTTCTGCCTTTTAACTTAATATCGCAACTAGCCTTTAACCTATTACTGTTATTATTATCGGATAAATACCGTTTGCTTTTAGCGCGTAACTACTTAACCTCGATAAGGATTATTATTTCAGATCCAGTTTCCGATATATTATTTAAGGCGTTGAACTGCGTATTATTATATTTTGGTAACCCCGGCAAATCCGGTAAAAATATAAAAGCAAACGAATTATACAAATATAGGTATGGTAACGAAAACGCGGCTGGTAAATTAAAAATATTGGGAAATAATAAGTTTTACGTTAACGTTACAAGTAACAAAAATAAAACAGGCTTTTAATTAAGATCGTTTAATATATTGTAAGTTATACGTATAACTATAAACGGTATTATAACCGGGGTTGCGATTTTAAATCGTAAAGGTATATAAATTACGTATTAGGTTAATATTTAAACTATTAAATTTATTATTAAAGTATTAATTACCAATTTAAACCGGGTAATTATATATAATATACCTTAATTAAAACCCGGTGTAATTTACGGCAGCCTTACGATTTTTTCCGAGGTTTGTGAAATTTATAACGCAATAGTAATTCGTAATTTATATAAATCGGTTCGCAGCATAAGGATATAGCGCTTTTGCTTTCGATTAAACGAATTCCGCCGTTTACGAAAAGTTTCCCGTTTTTTTTGTAAAATAACAAATACGGTTTATTCGTGGATTAAATATAACGTAAATAAAAAACCGTTTTTTAAAACGTTTTAATACTGCTACTTATTAAATCCGGGAACTGCTTTAATTAATTCGATTACGTTCTGGACTAAATAAAAACTTTAAGTTTAGTTTAACTTTTTTAAAAACGTATTAAACAAAAACCGTTTAAATTTAATAAAAATAAATATTTATTATACCCTTTTATTATTAAACAAAAATAACCGCCTAAAAATAACTTATTCGTCAGTCGTTTATATCAGAATTTTATTATTTCCTAAGTAATCCTTTTTAACAAACCGGCTTTTAACGGTTTTTACGTAAACATCTTTAAATTTAAAAGTTCGGATATATGGATAAAATTAGGCATATATAGGTTACAATAAGGTTCAGCCGGAATAAAGTTATTAAAGTTTTTTTCCAGCATAACGGTTTCGTCTTTTTTTAAATATGTTAAAATCGCCTTACGTATATATTCGCCGTTAAATAACCTATGTTATTAAGGCCTTATTTTTATCCGGTTTCGCAAATTAGTATTAGTTTATTTTAAAGGTTTACGGGTAATACAAATAATAGTTTAACTAATCGAAAAATAAAATTAAAATTCGACAATTACCTCGTTTTAATTAAGGTTATCTACAATAAATTACGTATCGTTTTCTTTATTATCCGAATGTGCTACGTCGATTTCCACGACGATTTTTATATTTTTATAGGTGGTACGGTTTTTGGTTTACTGGGCCTGCGTTTTTTTTTTGTTATTTTAACCTTTTTTATAATAGATAGCTTAGTTTTATACCTATCGAACGTTTAATAAGGTACAAACAGTATAGTTTGTCCATAACTAGTTATATTTAATCGTTTATAATTACGGACCGTTCAATTAAATCGTTATTATAAATCCTTTATAAAAAAACTTTTCGATATTTCCTATTATACTATTTGATTAATATCCGGGATATCCATATTTAAATTAAAAGTAACGGTAAATGTAACGATACGGATAAAATTACCAGGCTTTTTTAATTTGTTCTATATATAAATTTGGTTACCGTAAGGCATTTTAAAGTTATAAAACTTAATAATTGTTTTTATAGCTTTCGGTAAATACCCCCGGCCATTTATTATTTTAATTAAGTAATTACGGATATTTATAATTTTCGCCTTATTATTAATATAAATAACAATTTTAATAATAATACGTAAATTATCGAATTAGGTCCTAAGGTTATTACTTCGTAACTCGGAAATATTCGTTATTAAAAAATTTAAATACGTTTAATTTTAACGTTAACCTTTAAATATAAGAAAAATAATAATATCGATTTCGGGCCGATTAATACTAAAACGCCGGACTTCCGTTTTATAACCATATTTAATAAACATGCCGATTTGATAAAAAACGTTATGTTTCGCAATTTTCTTCTTTATAATATCACTAACAGTTACTATATACCCAAATTAATATATATAAGTAAAAAAAATAAAAGGTAAATTACGGATATAAACATATTTAAACCGGAAAACTTTTTATTTTGATAATAAATATATTTCGTCGATAACAACTAAACTATATCGTCGTTCGAAAATAAAATTTAATATAATAATTTAAAACTTATCGCTTAATACCTATTTAAAACCAAGAATAATATAATTATGTTATCCGGGAGCTATATAATCGAACATTTTTAAATCAAGTTTTTTCGTATTTACGGATATCAAAACAAAAACAAAATATAAAACTGCTAATATAAAAACTCGTTATTTTTCCGCCAGCTTAACTAATAATATAACCTAAATAATAATTAAATCGATTATTAAAAAAAAGCTTAAATAATTAAAATTTCCCTAAAACTTATTTTAACAACGAAAAAAATATTAAACTTTCCAAAAACCAGATTATGTACCGTATTAACCTGTTCTTTCCGCAAAATACGGCCCTACCCGTTAAATATAACACTTAATATAAGGCGAATAAACAAACGGCGCAAAATTTCTATAAAAATATCGGCCGTATATATAACGTTAACATATAAGTTAATTACGTTTATGTCGGCAAAAAACCGGTAAAACTATCGGATAAAAATAAACGTTTCGTTTTGGAAAATTAAATATTCGAAAATCTAGGGTATCCACCTTAAATTTTCAAGTATATTACTTATATATAGTTAATTAAAAAAAAATATATTTCGGGGCTTGTTATAAACGATCTTAAACTTTATATCCTATTATTTTAAACCGTAAAGTTATATTATCGTAATACTGGCCCGGGGTGGGGGTAAAGGGTTATAATATACCGAAAACGAAATTTTCGGCCATTTTTTCCAATTTATAATACTAATCGCGTCCTAATTAAAATTAAATGCATATAAGGAAATAAAGATTTTAATTTTATATTGATTTTTCGCAATTACAAAATAAATAACGTTAACTTAAAGCTATATTCAAAATTTTCGTTTTAATAATTTCTGAAAATTTATATAGAACTGCCGAAAACGAACTTAAAAAATTACCACTCTTTATCAGGCCTTATTTTGGAGGTTTTATTATTTTTGTAAATAAATTTCTTAAAAAGGTTTAGTTAATACATTAGACCCCTAACAGATACTTCTTAATCAAAAGCTTTAACTATAGCTACGGCTGCTGCGCCGCAGGCGCAGCCACAACCTCTAAAATGGGGTCCTGATCACGATAAGGCAAATACGGAAAGGCTTTTTTTAATCGGAAAATATATAATCCGTTATTAAGCTATATAAAAGCTATATGCGTACGAAAAATATATACAGATTAGCCGAATATAATAACATAACTAATGTCCCCTATATCTGACAGGAAATGCTCTTCGGTCGCGCTGTATAATTCTTCGTATATTACTTAGTACGTGGATCTGTTAAATATAGGGGACATCAGTTATGTTATTATATTGGGCTAAGTTACGTATATTTTTCGTACGCGTACAGCTTTTATATAATCTAGTAACGGAATATATATCTTCCGATTAAAAGAAGCCTTTCTGTATATGATATACGTTTAATACCCCCCTGCTAGCTAATATACCCTTTTAACGCGTTAAAGTATTTATGGCGTTAATCGTTACGTATTATTACTTCTTAAAGCTATAGCTTTTTATTTATCCTTTTCTCCGGTAATTAAATCCTTTTGATTAGTTAATTTTTCCTTTAAAATTATTTATAAGAAATTTTTCCGCTATTTGAAAATTTTAATAATATTTATTAATTTTAGTTACTTTTTAAAATACATAAATACTTCGTATACTAGGGTTTTAATTAATTTATTAGCTAATATATCGTCTGTAAACGTATAATTCATTTTAATTAAGTTTTTTTTATGGCTTTTCGTAACTAGTAATTATATATATTTACGTACCGTAATTTCGTTTATAATAAGGCGACGTCGGTGTTAACGAACTTTAAAATCTGTTAATTATCGTATTATATATTTAACGGTCCAATATTTAAGGTAATTTCCAGCTTTTTACTTAATTAAAAGGTAAATGAAGTTTTTTTTATAGTTTATATAAGGGATAATAATTTTACTTTAGTTATAAAAGTAATTATTATATTTTACTTATTTGCCCGTTATTCTATAATTTTTTTAAATAACTTTATAACGTAAATTTAGGAATTTTTTCGATTAATTATATTTTTTATGAAAAAGGCATCGTTTTAAATATTTAAAAAATTTTAGTTTCCAAATGACAACGTTAACATTTTAATTCCGATTAAATATAATATAACTTATTTAATAATTTTATAATATACGTTATTAAAGTTTAAATTAAAACGGGTACATCGAAATACGGTAAACGATATATCGGGTTACGTATCAATCATTACGTAAAAAATAAAACGGATTTTTTTTAATATTTGTTAATAAAGTTTAAATAAGTTAAATTAAAATTTAGCAATAATTAAACGCTAGTTATAAGCCTTTTTAGGAAATTATTTAAATTTTTTTAAAGATTATGTTAACTAATTTATTTATAAAGTTAGATTAAGATAATTCAATGTTTTTATTAAATCTGTTTTGAATTATTTCGATACCGAGGAATTACTGTAAATTTTTATTTTCTATAAAGGTATACCGTTCCCGAATTTGCTAAATTAGCTTTTTAACAGGTTTTTAATTTTCCTTACGATGTTATTACGATATCGTATACGAAAAAGAAGATAAATACCTTTTGACGAATAAAGTAATAAGGTTTATAAGGAACGGGGCTAAATTCTAGTTTCTTAAATATCCTAGTAAAGTTTTTTTACCATGATAATGGCGATTTTTTTAAGCCGTATAAAGCCTTTTTAATTAGGAGAATCTTGTTACGTTACGAATATCTTAAGGGTATTTTTATATATACTTTATAAAGTAGTTCAACGTTAATAAAAACGTTAATAACGTTATATTAATATAAATTTAAATCGAATTTAACTATAACAGTAATTAAAGGTTTAAATAACTTTTTAATTAAAATAAATACGTATATATTATTATGCAAAGTTATTAGGTTTAAGCCGTATTATCCAGGTTAAGCTAAAGATATAAAGTAATTATATTAATAATTAATACGATAAATACTTTATTTAATATTTTCGAATACGGTAATTATTAATAATTTTTACGGTAACGATAAATTATATCTCGGTTGCGAAAAGCCTTATCCCGAAACCGACTATTACGCAATGCCGACAAGTTTCGACCCTGATAAACTTTATGCCCTTTGGCTGGTTTGGCAGGGGGAATCTTAAACAATAACTCAGGAGATGTTAAGCTTTTCGCGGTAAACCTTAAGTCCGTATAAGATGGCTGCTTTGCGACCCTTCGCCAGTCTCAGGACTTCTTCAACCTCGATCAATCTCAGGGCACCTTCTCAAACCCCCATCAATCAAGACAACCAAAACATGCCGGCCAAGTCCGAATATTTATATATTATTATAAAGGTTTTTTAGTTATTAATTGTTTTATACTATAAAACGTATTTTATTTTATTACAATTAATTATATTTGTTAAATTTGTAAATATATACTTTTATATATTTTAAATTTTATTTCTTTTTAATAGAAACCTAATTAATTACTTTTTATAATCGCAATTTATTTATAATGTTATAAATAAACGTTTGCGGCATTATAAAATATTTCCCTTAATAAATATATATTTAAATTTTTATAACCCTACGGCGCTAATAATAAGTTTTATTTATATAATTAGTTTTATAACTTAAGGATTTTATATATTTTTATATCGAAGTTTTCCAATTCAAACAACGCGTATTTCGGGTAATTAATTTTTTTAAATTTCCGTAATTTACTAGCTAATTATCGATCGTATAAATAAAATCATTTAATTATTTTACGTTAAACGTAATCTTTGATATTTTATAATTATATTAATAATTATTTTTTAGATATAAAATATACTGGAAATTTACGTTTATAACCCGTAAAATACTTTTATGTTTTACCATTACCCTGGGTTAAATAACGTAATAAAAACTTAAATTTACTTTTATTATTTCCGTTATCGTAATAATTGTAATAATTATCAAAATAAACCTTAATAAAAATAATAATATAAAGGACGGAGATAATTCGAATATAATCATTATAAAAAAGTAATTAATTTTATATAAATAACCTTATTCCTTTTTATTCCGTACGTTTCGTACGTTTATATTACTTTAAAACCACTATTTTTATTTAATCGGTAATTAAATTATTCCGCTTAGGTTTCCGCTTCTTTTTATATTTATATATTTAAGTAATTTTATTTATCGTCATAATTTTTATAACTTTTTTTATAACGTATAAAAAGTTATTTTTTTAATTTTTTAATATTACTGAAAAAAATAACCTTTTCGTTAAACTATATGTTTAGAATAATAATAACTTTATTAATTAATAAGTTCTAAATTTCGTAAATATTTATAAATTGGTAACCGATTAAAAAATTAAATTATATTTTAATATTTTGTTTTTAACATTTTTATTTTTTTTTATAACGGTAATTATTATCACGTAAACTATATAACCGTATATTTACAAATAAACTTATTAAAGCTTTTAATTAAGTATTATAATACCGTATTTATATAACATCTTATATAAGTACTCCGGACGCATAAATACTCTGGACAATTTTTTGGCATATTTTAACTACCGAACTTTAATTAATTATTTTTCAACATTAACAATATAGAACGGCTTATAAAAAAAGCGAAAATAAACCTAGCCGTTTAGGTTAAGAAATAAGATCCGAAACTTAATTATGCAACATTTAGTTCTATATATAAAGTCGTAAAATTTACTTTATATAAACGATATACCGGTATACCTGCCTATAGTAATTATATACCTAAATCGCGAAAATTAACGCCGACCGAAAAAGAATTAATTGTTGACCGAATTCTTAACCTAGATATGCAAACGTTTCCTATCCGGCTTTAACATGTTAAAGATATAACCAATATATTACTTACCTAGCGTATTATAGTATACGTCGCAATTAATTAGGCGTTAAATTTTATTAAACGGAAAAAAAAACTTTAAATAAGTTTAAATTGGAAAATTGATTATTAACGGGTATTATGTAAAGATCTAGAAATATTTCGTAAGTAGGTCGAACTTGTTTAGGTTATTATTATAAAATACGGCATTATAGAAAAAGATATTTATAACTTCGACGAGACTGGATTTTTAATAAAGTTTTTTATAATAACGGGTATGGTAATTATTAATGCCTAAAAACGTAGAAAACCTAAATAAACTTAATAAAGGAATAAAAAATAAGTTATAGTTATTTAAGTTATTAATTTTTAAAGTTAGATTATATCATTATTTATTATTATAATAAGGAAAAATCATTTTAAATCTTGGTACTGCAATAACTTATTATTAGCAGCCGATTAAAAAATTACATTATATAATAATAACTGGACAATAAATAAATTAAATTTAAAATAAATTTAATAATTTAATAAATATATTCGGATACGTACGAAAAATTTAAAACGTTCTTTTATTTTTAATAGTTACAAAAGCTATTATTCGAAAAAATTTAAAAAATATTACATTAATTACGACATTATTACGTTTTATATAGCAGTATATTTTTCGTATCGGTTTTTAACATCTTAATATATTTTGTTTTTTTATTTTAAAACGTATTTATTCGTTATATATCGAAAACTTCATATGACGGTATTATATTTATATCGTCAAAAAAAAGTTTTTTCGCCGGCTTTTATAACGCGTTTAAAATTATGATAACGTCCGATAACATTAAATCCGGATTTGCGAAAGTTGGCCTTGTTTTATTCAATTTTAATAATATTCTTTCCGAGCTTAAATTTTTTTATTTATATTTACGCCGATTATCTTCCCGTTAATCTCCGCCGGTTTTATTTTCCCGCCTTCGAAAACCCTTAGAAATATCCGTAAAGTAATAAAATAAAAACGTTACTTACAAAAAAAGATTAGAAATTATTAAGGTAACTCGCCGATAAAAATATTTAAATCGGCTAATTTTGTAACAAAAGGTTATATGTTACTTTTATATAAAGCCGTTTTTTTTGGGAAAAAAACGTTTAATTATTAAATTAAATCGGGGAGACTTAGTTTTAATCAGTAAATATCCGATAAGAAAGTTACGGGCGAGCGCATAATTAAAGCAATATATAAAATAACGCAAATCTATATTAATCGGTGTTGAAACCGTAAAAAAAGTGTGTCGACGATGATAAACAATAACGGGGGTTACGTCCGAAGAAAAAGAGCTCTTAAAAATACCCTTAAAGCTAAATAGGATTAATTAATTAGTTTTAAAGCTAAGCCCTTAAATTCTGCATTATTTCAACTTTTTTTTTTACGATAAAATTCGTTTTCGAATTATCGTAAAAAATAAATAATAATTTACGTAAATAACTCCTTAACGCTATAAATATATAAAAACTTATTAATTAATTTAGATTCGCCTCCGTAATTTATCCTCTAGCGTTTTTAACTTAAAACTTCGTTTTTTTCGTTTCGTTAATTTCTTTTTTTATTTAGTTTTCTTTTTATCCTTCTATGCTTTATCTTTAGAAAAATCGCTACTAATTAATTCTTTATATTTCTTTTAACCAGGTTATCCTAAGATAAAATAAAGTTCTAATTGTTTCCTAACACTTTTATAAATATCTCTTATTTATCTATATAACGTTGTATGCTTTTTTCGTAATATAACTTTAACGCATTAATTATTAAAGGACGGACGTAATATGTATTTAACTATAAAATCGTAACGGGTTTTAAATAAAGGTTATCGTAATCGAAATTCGTCGGAAAAGGAAAGGTATATTTAATTAACGGAAATATAAAAAATATATAAAGATAAAAAACGTGTTAATAATAATTCGAATTTTTTAAAAATAAACGATAGGCGTTTATCCGGCTAATAATACCTAAATACCTTTTTATCTTTTGTTTTTAAATATAACCCCAGGTATTTTTTAATTACCGTAACAAAATTATTAATTATACTTATTTCGCTTTATAATCCTTTTTCTTCTATTCCCTATTACAATAAATCCCTAACAATAATATAAAAGAAATAAATAATTTAAGTTTTATAAATTTATTTTTTAGTTTATATTAAAATTTTGGTTTTTGTAATACGGATTGGTAAATTATTAAAACTAATTTATTCCTATCCGTTATAATAAAGTTATAACATTTTTTTAACTCGGTTTTTTAAAAAAATAATATCGATTATTATTAAAAAACGTTTTAATCGGATATGTAAAATATTTACTTAATAACTATAAGTTTTGTTTTCGTCGACTTAAATAATATCATATATTATAATCCAAACAAAATCTAAAGTAAATACCCGAATTATAGCTTTTAATTTTTCGTTTATCGGGATATAACATCGACAGGTAATAAAATAACTAACTTCAAAGATATAAATTAATTTATCCTCGGTAAAATTATAAACGATAAAATATATTAAGCCAGTAATATTTTCTAATCGAAAGTATTTTTCATTATTTAAAAACATAAAAATCCTTTAAAAAGATACAATAATAACGTTATACCAAAGCTTAGCTTTATTTTCGAACTTAAAAGATACTTCTAATAGTTCCCAGGGTTTAGTTCCTTTTATATCGAAAGGGGTAATAAGAAAAGACCGATTAAATCTTAAATAAAATATATATTAAAGAAAGGGGTTAAACCGGTAAAATCTATAATATAATTTTTTTATTATCCTCTTTATATCAATAATATAAAGAACAAAAACGTTAACAGTTTAATTAAGGTTGCTTAATTAAGATTAGTTAATTCTTTTGGCTTTAAATTTAAGTATCTAATAAATAAGCTTTACCGAGCATTTCTTAAATAAAAATACTATGGTAACCGGTATTAAATTAATTAAAAAATATAGATATTTATAAGATAAATGCAAATAAGTATCTATAAATAAAAGCTGTATATATGGAAGTATGTAAATGTATAAAGGCTGAAAATATAATTAATGGGTATTTAAAACTATATATATGTAAAAAACGCTAAAAGATAAAATTAAACGGGAAATATAATTAATCAAAGGAATATAAGGCCCGTATAAGCCTTTCCTAATTAAAATTGTATGCACCGAGGAAATCCCAGGAAATTTTATCTAAAGTTATATAAGAAAGTATGATTAGCTGTTATAATTCGTATGATTAAGTATATATGCGTACCCTTTTTGTTCCTATACTTCTTTTGCAACCTTTTTTTTTATAACTTTATAATTCCTTCCAACACCGACTTCTCTTTCCGACTTTTCCCTTTTAATACTTATACGCATACATATATATATATTTATCACATTAATTATCCTTATTATAAGTTCCTATCAGCCGTCAGGTCTTTTCAAGCCTTAAGGTTCCCGTATAAGTAATAACCTAAAGCAACTAACTAAATCGTTAAAATATTTATTCTTAAAAAATAAGCACGTTTAAAATGGAGCCGATCTTGTTACCAAACTTAATTATAATTTTTAAAAGTTAAATATTATATCCGTTCGTTACAAGGAAAATTTGCTAATATCAAATTTTCCTACTTTCGCCAAACCTGTTACTTGTCATATTAATAAAACTTTAAAGCTTAATCGGGGTATTAAGTTTTTATATAACCCTGGTAATACCCGTAAACCTTAAAATTCCATATACTATTAAGCACCTATTTATAACCTGGCTTTTTCCTTTTAATATCGGTACCGTAATGCAACTTTTGGTAATAAAGGAATGCCCCTTAAAACCTTAATTATAAATAATTTTCGGTTACCTAAATTTTATCTTTTTATCCTTAATATAATAAAATCGATTAAAAAAAGCCCGGTACCTATTATTAATACCGTAAAGTAGTTTGGTACTTATCGATCAATATTTATAATACCTGGACCTAATTTTGAAAATATTTTATTATTTATGCTTACTCCGTCGCCAATATTTGCAATCCGTACACCTTATATTATTAATCGGTTACCTGGGTTTCATACAAGTTAATGAATTTTAGTTTTTTTTTCGTATAAAACTCAACAAAACCGATAAATTGTTTAAATATTATGATAAATATATTATAATAGCCCGTATTATTTCCAAGTATTTCGAAATAAATTCCTTTTCGCTCTATATAATAATATTATATTAATTAGTTATAAATATTAAAAGCTATATTAATCACTTTTTCCCTCGGTTTAGTAAAAGGTTAATATTTAAAATAACGAATTACTGGTATAAACTTTTAGGAAATAGTTAATATGCAATTTCCGATTACTAAAATGCTTATTTTAAAAGGTAAGCTTAAAATAAATATTATCTTCGTCGAGATTAATTGCGTAAAATTTACGGGTCAGTTTATGTCATTATTTGTTAAGGACTTTCGGTATGTTAATAGGTTATTTTTTTAGGCATTTGAAATATTTAACCTAATACTTTATAAGTTGTACGAAAAACGATATTACGGTTAAAGATTTTCAATTAATCCGTTATATTTTTTTTTTAGTTATCGATTAATCCCAGGTTTTGTTAAAAACTTTTGCGGTAACTGTATTAAATCCATTAAAAGTTACAGGTATATATTTAAGGATAATCGGTTTAAAGTATTCAAAACTAATTTTAAAAAAAAGCCGCAGGTCGTCGAGGACTTGAACGGTAACAACTATCCGGTATTTCAAAAGATTACCGGGAACGAATTCTAAGTATTGCTCGAAAATCATATTACCGATTTTACTTATATAATTTTTCGATTAATTAAGAAAAGATTTTTCGGCCAGTAATAAAGTTATCGGGTTTCGGTAAAATAATAAGATTATTCGGAAATAATGTTCCTGTATTTTAATTTTTCGCAATTAAACGCGTTAATTTGTTTTTTAATTAATCGATCGTTTCCATTTATATCCTTATCATTTACGACAACGTAACCTTTTAATCGATTATTCGGGATTTATACTTTAATATTCGTTCTTACAGATTTTAAGGCTCTAAGTTGCCAGTTTTTATGTAATTCGATATTTTTCGTAACCGTATTTTCTTCCATTTCCTTTAATTAATCGGGTAAGGGTTTTATCCAGTTATTCTTTTATAAATCGATCGATTTTTAATATCCTTTTTTATTTTTTACAAATTACTTTAGTTTATTAATAGGAAAATTTTCCCGTAAAAACGTCTTATTAATTTCCTTTAATCTGTAAATATTTCGATTAATAATTTTATTAATTAAGTACGGTCCAGTTTAGCGGTACTTAAGCTTTATATTTTTAAACATATTTATATATCGCGGCGTGTTATATAATTATACCAGGTCGTTTATTTTTAAAAGTTTATCCTTTATTTTATTACGGTTTTTATAATTAGCAAGTTTAGCAGCTTTATATTTTTATTTGCTAATAAACCGGGTAGTTTTAGTTATATCTTTTATTTTCCTTTTCAAAAATCCAATCCGTTATAAAATTAATTTTGCCTTTAAGATATTCGGGTTTTAAGTTATAATCTTCCATATCGGCAGTACCGTTTTAATCGGTTAAAAAGTTTTCTGTTTATATAATAATTTATAAGGATTTAAGCTATAACTTATTATAATAGTATTATCCGCGAAAAGTATTTTCGGTAAAAGCTTAACTTATTTTTTGCCAGTATTATTTATTGTTTTTATTAAGGTTTTAACGATCGATACGTATTTTTTCTCGATAAATCCTTAATGCTAAATAACGTAAATAGCGCCTTTTTTCCGTTCGATACTTAACGTAATATAGGCTTTAATAACCTCGCCCTTATTTTCGGAATTACCGTTTATCTTAATTTTAATCGGGATACCGTACCGATAAAAAATATGCTCCTTTAAAAATTTCCTAATTGCTGCTAACGTTACCGATCGCAAAGCTTTAACCTCCAAATAATTGGATAATTCGTATTTTGCTTCGATAATAACCTTATAACTATTATCGTTGGGCATAAATTAAATATCGATTATTTAAATAACTGTTATATCGATAAGCTATAAGAAACCGTAGCTTTTTTCGAAATATTAATTAGCTATTTTTTAATATTTAAGGTACGTAAATATCGCTTTCCAAATATGCCCATATATGCCTTGTTAATAATAAGAAACTGCTATGCGGTAATAAGTTGAATTTTTGCCTTTATAACCGGATTCCTTATAATATTGTCTAATTACTAGTTAACGTTCTTGCTCGGTATCGACAATTTTACGACTGCCATATTGCTTATTTACCTTACGTTAAAAAATACTGTTTTAAATAAAATACTTTAAAGCCTCGTTTTTAAAAACCGTTCTTTTTTTTTCGGGGCAGTACTAAATCGATTAAGGAGTTTTAGCGCCGTTAAAAATTTCGTATACTTTTGTAACGTTTCCGATTAATTTTTAATAAGAAATTTTTATTTTTAAGTAAATTTATAAGATTTAAAGGTTATTCCGGTTATAATTAAATTAAGCCGAATAACGTTTAACTAGATATTAATAAAATTATCGATTTTTCTTGTTTATTAATCGTTTAACGCGTTAAAAAGCTTAAGTAAAATCCTAAATAAGTTATCCGTAGTTATATTTTTCTTACCGGGGATATACTTAATCTCGAAATCGAATTATTTTATCTAAACGATTTATCGGGTAAATAAAGCTGTAGGCAGAAAATTTAATAAGTTATTAATTTAAATTATTAAAACCTTAACGTTAGTTTCTAGCTTAAATCGGATTCCGTAAACATAGTTTCGAAATTGCCTTAAAATTTTAAAAATACTTTAACATTCCAGCTTGCCGGTATTATAATTTAGCTCGGCTCCTTTCCAAGTACCATTTTTAAAACGTACGGGATATTCGATATTATTAATCCGTTAATTTAAAATGTTTTCAAACTTTCCTTTACAGAAATCGGTTTTTACGATAATTAGCTTTACGTCGGGATTATAGTTTAATATAATTAAGGTCGGGGCTATCGTAAACGTTTTTTTTAAAGTTAATATAATAAAATCCTAATCGTAAACTTAGATAAATAGGGCGTTTTTCCGTAATAACCGTATTAACGGGTTAATTACTATGGTATAATACTCGACGAAAATCCGATAATAAACGGTAATCCTTAAAAAGGTTTTAATTTCCGTAACATTCTTATACGGTCCGATTTTTAGGATTTTTATTATTTTAATATTGTCGGGTCGACGACCATTCGTTTTATAGAAAAATCCGATTATAACGGCTGTTTCTTAGTATTATTGCGACTTTTGCATATTAATCGTAACACCGGCTAACTTATAATTTAGGAACGTTTTGTTAATATTAACAATATATTTAAAAACGAATTTTTTAATTTTAAGAAAAATTTCAACTTCGTTATACCGTATTTTCGGTCCTTTAATTTTAACGTTATTTATAAATGGTCGAATTATTTCGAGTATTAAATTAATAAGAATCTTTCCGATAACGCGATAAAAGTAAGTTATAAAATTAATAAACTCCATAAGTAAGCTTATTATTTTAAATAACTTTAACGGTATTAAGAACGTCGTATAATCCTTATTAATAAAAATTAAAATAACTTAATCGTATCCGGAAAAAAAGTTTACTAACGTTACTAAAGAATATATAATAAAATTTAAAAAAAATTTGTTGTAATTTTTTGGTATAAACGTATTTTATAACGTAATAACGTTTAGCTTAGTAACGGAGTTAATTAATCGCAAATTATTATTTTTCTTTTAAACGAAAAACTAGGTATTTTTATACGTAACGTAAGATTATTCGAATATACCTTTTTAAATCCGGATTTGCAGTACGTCGATCAGTTTGTCCTTTATACTAGCTAATATTTTTATACCTTTGGCTTACTATACCTTATAAAAGATCGTACGGATCTTATAAAGAGGCGTAATGTAATTTTTAATTTTTTTATATTCCGGCTATTCTTAAGCTAAAATAGTTTTTTTATAAAATAGCATTTTTTTAAAAAAAACTTTCTTTATACGGGTAAATTTGTTATTTAACTAATTAAGTATTTTATTTAATCGTTTTTCGATAAAACGTATACCGCGTTCTATAGTAAAAAACTTAAGATATAAAGTTGTTAATAGGATATTAGGTTCGTTATAATATCCGCCGCTTTAATTAATAACCTGTTAGGTTTTAGTAAGCTTTTTATTCTTTTAATCTGGGTTTCCGGATAATATAAATCCGTTAAAAGGAATATAATCGATAAGGACAGTTTTTTTCCATTTCGGTTTATATATAATATTAATTTATATAACCTTATCCTTTTCGACTTTATTACGTATTTTATCTTATAAGATTTTATATAAGGCGTACGTAAATTTTTTATTACTAAATTAATGTAAAATAATATTTTCTAGTTTTAATTTGTTACCGATAGCTTTTTAAACGGTAGTATAATCTTAATTAATATACGTATTATTAATCGAAAAAATATAAAAACTTGGAATAAATTCGTTAATCCCTTTACTTGTAAGTTTATTTTCGCTAATAAAGCAGCTTATAGATTTACCGGCTGTTTTTTTTTTTAAATTTACTATTCGTACAAATATTACGGCTAACTCGTCTTATAAGTATTAAAAAAATAATAATCTTTAAAAAGCCGAATTTTAAATTTTTTATTATTATTTCCGCATCTATGTTTAAAGTTATTTTCGATTTTGTTATAAAGTTAAGTCCTAATATTAACGGTTACGCCGTATGGCTATCGTCGACAACAAAGAAAGGAATAGTAATTAATCGGCCGGCTAACTAGATAAGGGTTTCGATTATACTTTTAAATCGAATCCTTTTTTAAAAGTTAAAGCCTATAAATAATACCCGGGTTTGTTTTATTATTAACCCGTATTTCTTTATATAGGACGTAACGATAATACTAAATTCAATTCCGGTATTAATAATATTATTAATTAGGTTTTTACTGTTTTTATAATTTACCCTAATTATAAATTTAAATAACGGGGTAATAAATTTGGCTGGGCTGTATTATTATATTAATAAAACGTTAATGTTATTTTTACTTTTAACTTTGTATTTAATATTTAAAGTAAAAATTTTAAGGTTTTGTTATTTTCTTACCGGGGCGGCATTATTTCGAATTTCGGTTTTGGTTATTTTAATCGTTTTTTTATTTTTGCAATTAAATGTTTTTAATATTTTATTAATTATAAAATTATTAAAAGTTTCGTTAAAGTCCGGATAGGCCTTTATTAAGTTAGCTTAGGTAATTTTAAATTTCCTTTTGGCGTTTTTTTAAATCTTTACCTTTTAAAATTTAATATAGTTTTTGTTAATTAAACCGCCGTAGTTAATAATGCCGTCCGTCTGGATACCGGTATTTATATTTATAAATAACGGTCTATTTTATATAATTTTATCATCGTCGATCTTGTTCCTTTTTATACCGTTATTAAATTCCTTTTTTTCGCCAGTACGTTTAATTATTATAATACTGGTAAAAATAAAAAGTTAATTAAAGTTATCGATTTTTAACGTACGAATTTCCTTTAGGTAATAGGTATTTTTAATTTTTACAGGGTTATTCTATAATTATTTACGTAATAAAGCTTTTTTATAAAACGGTTATTTATTTTTAATAACGAAATTAACAAAGTTAATCTCGGTAACCCGGTTTTAATTAATAAAAGTTTTTTATTTATTAAGTTTTAAAATCGTAATAAAACGTAACGGTTTAGTAATATTAAGCTGTACCTTATTTTTATCGGTATTAAAATTACGATTATCCGGATTTTCCATAATACCTTATCGCCGATCAAAATATTGTATTTTTTTTCGGGAATAATTAGGAAAGCCCGGTAAGTTATGTATTTATTTAAAAACTTTTTTTAAATAAGAATCCGGGCGTTAATTGTTTAATATTTAAAAATATTTAGGAACTGGATAATATTTATTTTAATCCGATTATTTTTAGATTTAAAATAAAGCGTAAAGCCGTTGTCGTTAAACGAGATTAACCTTGTATTTTCCATATTTATAAATAATTTGCAGTTATATATAAAATGTCCGTTTTTAAATAAAACTAGCAAATATTAAGCTTAAAGTTACCGTATTTGCTATTTTATTATTTTCGATAATTATTTCGGTAATTATTACGATAATTATTTCGGTTACGGTAAAGGATTTCCCGTTTAAATTTATCCGGCTGGAAACTTATTATATTAATTGAAAAATCGGTACCGTAATTTTAAGCCTAAGGTAATTCCTATTTTAACGGGGCGTAATACTAAGAAATCCGTAAAGTTTTTTTGTTTTTTATTTTTTCCTTAAAAACTTTTAAATTTTAGATTTGCCGGGCTTACGTAATTTTTAATTTTTAAAACGCATTTATAATGTTAAATATTTAATCGGAACGGCCAAATAGCGCCTGTTTCGGACTGGGACTTTTTAAACGTTAATATTTTCTTTTTTGTTATTATAATAAATAAAATCGGTTTTTTTTTTATATAATTAAAATTAAAACGAATTCCCGATTATTATTTATATCTGTTGTAACGTATTAATTTAGCTTTGTTAAATGGCTAATTTTTAATTAATATTAAAGCTTTATCGTAAGGTAATACGTATAAGTTTTTGAACTTTATAAAAAAATTATTTAAATTTTTTTCGAAATAATTAACCGAAAATTTTTTAAGTAAATTTTTAATATATTCGTTCTTATTAATTGTTTTCTCTTTTAGCTTGGCCTTTTTAATAATATCCCGGACCTTTATAGCATATTTTAAATAATATTTATAAACGTAATTAAGAATATTATGTTAAGTTTATTTCGTTAAAGTTTTTAACCGGTTTTTAGCAGTTCGAATTTATTTAAGGTTTTAAAGTTTAAAGGTTCCTAAGATATTCGTAATAATATCGTTTTATTTAGTAATTCTTTTAAATATAACCTTAATTCGGTTTTTTGTTTTCGGATTATTAATTTAATAAAGAAATTTAATAATTATATTAATATTTTTAAACTTATATTTTTTAAATAATTTATAAACGCCTTTAAATTAATCGGTAACTTTAATATTTAAAAAGTAAAGTTCGGAATAAATAAATAAATCCGGGAAAACTATAAAAAATGCAATTTTATTTATTATATTATCGGAAAAGCCGAAATCCCTTTAATTAATAAATTTTACAAACGTTACTTTTAATATTAATACCGTAAATCCAGTAAATAATTCCGAAAAAATTCGAATTGGTGCAATTTTTTATTTTTTAAATATTTTAATAGTAATTTTAAAAATATTTAATTTTTTCGTAAGTTTTAATAATCCGATCGGATTATTTAAGGGCTTAATTTTATTAATTTCGCTTTCGTTTTGTAATTTTTTTAATCGGTATTAAATAATGACGTTCGAAATAAGGCTTTAATTTTTCTTATAAAGGAATTCCGGTACTGGTATTAAGCTTTACGGTTCTATTTATATAATAATTTTTAAAAATTTCGAAAGTTTTTTAATAAATCGGTTAAAACTAAATTTAAAAAGTTAATTACTATAAGTAATCCTTTACTTTTCTAAATTCGAAAGTACCGTTTTAATAATTAAATTATATTTAAATATAAAGTAAATAATAATTTTTAAAGTTTTTTTTAGGTATATTTTATAATTATATCGTAATTTAAAAACGAATATTTTTTTTTTATTTTAAACTAAATAGTTACTTTTTAATTAATACGTTATTATTATTTAAATTTAGTTAAAATTATTTTTATCGCGAAAATTAATATTTTTACCGTTATTTTAACCGTTTTAATATTTAAATTAAGTACAAATAGCAAATTTTATAACACTTTACTTAATAACGTTTATATTGGATACTGACTAATTAATAGCAAACAAATCCAGATATCGATATTCGGCGGTTATATCGGTTTTTTCATATATTACTAGGAAACGTTATTTCCTTTTTATAACTTTTTTTTTAAAGCCGAAATATTTAGCCTTATGGGCTTTTTCCGTTTTTTGCCTAAATTTACAATTCGTTTTATATCGTTAATTATATTGTTAATTCTATTACTTTAATTTTTTAATTTCGTTTAAATACGTAATTTTCGTCGTTAATTATTGCAAATTTTTCGGTTAATTTTTATTTTTACCAATAATTTTCGCTTATTTTCATCTTATTATATAAATTATTTTATAACTGAAATTATCGTTTAAATTCTGCGATTAATTTAAAATAAATTAATTAAGTTATATTTTTTTATTGTCGATCAAAAGAAATTCCGTCTCATAATAAAACATTATGTTTTATTTAGTAATTTTTTATTAATTGCTTACAGCTAAAGTTAGCGGTATTATCGTATCGTATTATTATCGGTCGTAGCCGTATATTTTTTAAGTTATTATTTTCGTAATTGTAATCGTTTGTCGTTTTCCGTAATTCTTTTAATCGGAAACTTTTTCATTAAGGTTTCGTTTATTCTAATTTTTTAACGAAAGATTGTAAGTTATTTCGGTAGTTAATTAAAACTAGTTTTTTTATTAAAGATACTAAATAAATTAAGTTGGGGAAATTTAATCTTAATTAGTAGGTATCCGATAAAAACGTTACGGGCGAACGTATAGTTAAAGCAATATATAAGATAACGCAAATCTGTATTAATCGGTGTTGAAACCGTAAAAAGAGTGTGTCGACGATGATAAATAATAATAGAAGTTGCGCCCGAAGGAAAAGAGCTCCTAAAAATACCTTTAAAGCTAAGTGGGACTGATTAACTAGTTCTGAAGCTAAGCCCCTGAACCCTGCACTATTTTATTACGCGAAACGAATTATATTTTAAGTAAACGTCGCAAGATTAAAATAAACGTCTTTAAAAGGGAGGAATACTTACTATATAAAAGGGACAAGTTTTTTTAACTTAAAAAGAAAGGGGTAGTAAAAAAATGCAGCTAATAATAATTAAAAAGGGTTATTATAAAAAGGTTAAAACAAAAAACCGGAAATATAACGTTTATAGTAAGCCCGGATATAATGCGCGTATTTATGAAAAAGCTGTAGAAACGTTTAGTAATAAAAAATCCGATTAATTTAAATTAATGCGATATATTGTTATTAAGTTATTTGAATTTATTATTGTAAGGTGCTAAAAACCGTCCGGAGTACTTGTTAAAGACGTTACTAGATAAATATAATAAACTTTATATAAATTTTACCAAAAAATTACATATTTAAAAGTACGGTTATATAAATATATTATTATTTTAAAAATATATATAATTAAAAACAAAAATAACTTAACGTTATTTCGTAACGTAATCGCTTTTTCCTTAATTATATTTTTTAAACGTTTTATACTTCCGTTTTAACTTTAGGTATACAGTGTTAAAAATTTAAATTTAATATTAAAAAAAGGCGATTATAACATATTTCGAAATGAATAATGTTTTAAAATTTCGTTATCATATTCGATTATTTATAAAAAAACTTTATTCTAATTTTTTAAAGCTTTGAAAAAATATTCGAACGTTATAATTAACATATCTTACTTTCGGTTTTTAAAATAAATATTTTAAATAAAACCTAAGTATTTATCAGTAACGAACATAGCGTATTTATATCTTTCCGGGTTTTTTTTGAAATCTGTAAAATTAATAATATTTTGTTAATTTAATCGGAAAACGTTTTTTTTTTTTCGGTTTTCGGCATATATTCCTTTTAGCCTTTACTTTATTATACATTTAATAATCGATTATTATAGGACTTTTTAAACGTATTCTTTTTATCTAAAATTGTAACTAGGCGATTATTTCGGGTTTAAAGTAATATTAATTTGAAGTAGTAAATAATACCGTTACCGATTTATAATAATTTGATTATATATAAATTAAGGTTTCGTTTATAAAATACGAAAATTATATAGGTAATTATTACGTTAATATTTTCGACAATAAATTAATTAAATTTATTTATTAACATCACAATTACCTAGTTATATTTATTTCGAATAAAGTTATTAAATTTTTAATTATTTTATTAATATCTTTTTTTTCAACGTTGTCGGAAAGATATTAAATTGTATCCGAAATTTTCGCCATAAATTACGTTATATAAACGTAACGTTTTTAGGCCTTTAAAGCTTTAAAACAGTATATTTATTTTTTCGTATCTTTTAATTGGGACGAAATTATTCCTTACGTATACTCCGTCGTTTTAAATCGTTATTTTATCATTTAAAAATTTGCTAATAAAATGGAAAATATATATCATAAACCTTAAATTTAAAATAAACGAATTCCTTAAAGGGTAAAACGCGGCGTTTACCGTATTATATTAATTAGAAATTAAAAAATACGCCAGGATTTGTTTTATTTCTTTTAAAAGTTAATTTATTTTTTAATTTTTTTATATAATTGTCGCTAAACAATTAATTTTTTCCTTTAAAAACTAATCGGAAATAATTCGGTTTTAACTTAATATTAAAATTGTATTATTAAGCTTAAACTTTAATATAATTTTATTAAGGAACGCGTAATAATATTAAAGTAACGTATATAAAAGGTTTAAATATATTTTATACCGAATCCCTTATACGTTTAATTATTGGCATTTTCGCTTGTTATTGTTCTTATTTCGGCCCGTTTATTAACCTTTACGACGGCTTTATTTCGGTTTACGCCTTAAGGTCCTTTTTTGCGGCTAAGGGTTGTTTTTGGTTTTTTTTTTAATTAAAATTATCCTAATTAAAAGAGTTCGTAGGTATTCCGTAAAACGTCGGAAACGTTTCCTTAATATTTTTCAATATAGGTTGTAAATAAGTTATAATTTAATGATTTAAAAGGTTGGCCGGTACATCCTAATAAATGATCGTATTATTATTAATTTCCGATTTTTTTATTATTTAAAATATAATTTTTAAACTTTTATAATAAAAGCGAGTATTATATATAGGTTATTAATTGATACGACCGTTATTTTCGTTTCCGGGATTTTATACCGTTATTCCTAGGTTATAATTTTTTGTTACATTATAATTTATTCGTTTAGCTTTTTTCCTAATTTTAAGGTTTATTTTAGCTTTTTGCGGTATTTTCGCTAGGTATTAAATAGGAGTTTGTTATTGTATACCTTGCCGGATTTAGCTAATTTAACGTATTATTGCCTTAAATTTTTTTAAAAGGAAATTTATTTCTTTAATTGCTGGAAATATTAATTTTAGGACTTATTTTATAAAGTTGTTATTGCTTTTTCGGAAAGTTTCGTATTTGCGATTTTTATAAGTATATGTCGTAAAATCACAATTATAAGTTTATTTGTTTTCGGTCGTTATTTTAAAGGTATTCGTGAAGTAACTAGTATAATCGTTTTTTTAACAGTTTTTCCGGAAAACATAAATATAATTAAGGAACCGTTTAAGATATTATTTCGTATTATGTAACGAATTTGTTTTTTCGAATACGAGGTTATATCGGGTTTTATTGGTTTAATAAGTTACGGAAGTAATTAATTAAGATCGATATAATTTTATATATTAAATGTATGCGCTTTAGCTTAGAATTCGCCTTTAAAACGGTTCTAATCCTTAGATCCGTTATAAATAACGAAGGACGTTAACAATACCGTTATTTATGTAATTGTTAAATTATATGAATAATTATTATTAATATATAGTTTATATCGTTTTAGTAATAGTTAATTAATTAATAATAACGCGACTTAAGCGCATAAGACTTTTAATTATTAAATATAAGGGTTATTAGTTATGTTGTTATATTAGGTTAAGTTGCGTGTATTTTTCGTACGCGTATAGCTTTTATGTAGCCTAATAACGGAATATATATCTTCCGATTAGAAGGAGCCTTTCCGTATACAGTGTACGTTTAGCACCCCCCTGTTAGCTGACAGGATCAGCTCTATATATTTGTATATAGCTAGATACCTTAATAGCACTTTACATTGTATAAGTTATCGTTTTATTTATACATTACAAAAAAATAAATAAATAACCGTTATATTAATATATTAATTAATAAATTAATTTAATATCTTTTTTTTCGGAATTACTTAAAAAATATTAAATTATATACGAAATTTTCGTAATAAGTTTCGTCGTAGAAAGATAACGTCTTTAAGCCTTTAAGGCTTTAAAATAATAGATTTATTTTTCCGTATCCTGTAATAAAAACGAAACTATTCCTTATATATATTCCATCCCCTTAAATGGTTTTCCTATAGTTTAAAAATTTGTTAATAGGGTTAAAAATATATAGCGTAAATCCTAATCTTAAAATAAAGGAGCTTTTTAATAGTTAAAGCGAAATACTTATTGGTCCGTTTTAATTCATAAATAGAAAGTATATATAAAATTGTTTTACTCTTTTTAAAAACTAATTAGTTATTTTTAAATAATTAGCAATTCTAAACCTTTTAGTAAACGATTAACTTTTCCCTTTACTAATTAATTAAAGTTAAATTAGTAATAAATTAAGTTTATTACTTCGTTATTTAAACGGAAACTAACTAAAACCTTATTAAAAATATGTAAAAATAGTAGGATACTATATAATAAAAACTTATATAAACCTTATAAGGCATTCTTTAAATATTTAATTTTTTACTGTTTCGTTTATTATTATTTCGGTATAAATATAAGCTTTTACTATTATTTCGTGTTAAATTACATTTTAAAGTTTTTTCTCGTAATTAAAGTTTATATTTTTAACCCGTTTCTAATTAAAATTATTTTTATTAAGAAAGTTTATAAAGGATTAGTAAAACATTAGAAACGTTACCTTAACTTTTCGTAATATAAACTATTCCTAAGGTATAATTTAATAATTTAAAAAATTAACTGTTACTTTTTAATAATTACTTATACCGTTTTCGATTTCAGGTTTTTTTTATTTCCTAAAAAATCGTCGTTTATATTTCGATAATAAGTGTTAATATTATATTTAAATTAGTAACTTATAGAATCGATAATTTCGTTTTTAGAATATTATATCGCTATTAGTAAATTATAATCTTTTACCGTTTTTTTATTTAGTCGTTTAGCCATTCTATTAATTTCGAAAGTATTTTTTATCTTTTTATAGTATTTTCGTTATGTAATAATTAAAAACTTATTATCGTACACTTTAACGTATTTAACTAATCTAGCATATTATTATTGTAAACTTTTTCCTATGTAAAAATTCGCTTTTTAATTATAAAAAGTATTAACTTTAAAACTTATTTCGTAAAATCGTAAATTTTATTATAAAAGGTTGCGTATTTCCGATTTTCGTAATTATACGTCGTAAAAGCTTAGATATAAGCTTATTCATTTTCGGCAATTATTTTAAAAAGTAATAATCGGATAATGTATTCGATTAACATTTTTAACTTATATAATCTTTTTAAAAAACGAATTATCTATTCGTATTACTTTGTAAATTAATATTTTAAATAAATAAATAAATATGATAAATTTATAAGTTTAATAAAATATAAAATATTTTAATTAAATTTGACATAACGCTAAATACTAAATGTATGCGTTTTAAATTAAAATTCCTCTTTATAATAATCCTAGTTTTCAAGTTTTTTATAAATAACGAAAAACGTTAATAATATTAATATTACTACAATTAATGAAATATAGAAATTATTATTATTCATATATAACTTATATTCTTTTAAAAATAGCTAATTAATTAACACTAATCCGAATTCAACGAATATAACCCTTAATTATTTTATTTTATGAGATTAATTACGTATATTTCTTCTACGCTTGTAGCTTTTCTATAACCTAGTAACGGAATATATATCTCGTCATTAAAAGGAGCCTTTCAGTATATAGAGTGCGTTTAGCACCCCTTGCTAGGTCACTGGAACTAATAGCCTAGTAATAACGTATATATCAGTATATATAATAAAACTGGGGACTTTTAATATAGAACTCATATCTATTTTAAAGCTTAAAGCTAAAAATATCACCTACTTTTTAGCTAACGTTATTTATATGTACAAATAATAATATTATAATTTTTTTTAAGCTAACGTTAAAATCATTTTATAATCACTTTAATTATTTTGCGATAACTTTATAACATCAGTTTTTTAAAGAAAAAATAGAGCCGTTTTAAAATAACGTTTCTGCTATTCGGGGAAAAAATGGCAAAAATTCCGCGTTCGTATTTTAGAATTTAGTTTTTTTCGAAACGATGTAAACGGAAAAATTATTACTAGGAATTTAGTATTATTATTATCTTTTTTAAACGGATTATAACCTAATTTAGTATTTAATTAACTTATTGGAAAATTAAAAACCATTTTATAAAAACAAATAAAAAGAATTTATAAAAAAGTTCGTTAAAACGTAACGTTAAGAAAATAGAAAAAAGAAAATAACGTTTACGGGGTTTAAATTTTCGAATATACAAGAATGATAAATTTATTAAAACTTTTATAAGGCGTTGATTTTGTATGTATTAAAAGATAAATTCATAATTAAAAATTCTATCGCTTTACAGTCTATATATCGAACTTTTATTATTAATATATAATTATATATTAAAAATTAAGTAGAAAAAGGCAATATAATAAAGCGAAATATATGAAAGACAAGCGGTAAATGCCGTATTTAACGGTAATCTTATTCGAAACAAACAGCAATAGAAAAAATGAAAAAAAGTTTTATTTTTATTTTATTTTTTATTTTTTTAATACTCTTTAATGTCGTCAAAAGCTTTTTGTAAATAAGGACTTATATCGTGCAGTTTTCGTTAATAAAACGGTGACGAAAATGTTTATTAAAATGGTTGTAATAAATCCGATTTAATAAAATTAACATTAACGATAGAGGTATAACTTTAGAAAAAAGATAATAATAAGGCCGTAAAAAGAACGAAATTTTTTAAAATTAAGGGGAAAAAATAATAAGTTCGATTATAATATTAATATAAACGTATCGGGCGATGAAAAAAATATGTTTTCAGTTTACTGTAATTTGGTTATAAGTTACGAAAATAATATTATTTTTAATTACTAAAAATTCTTTTTATTAAAAGAAAAACGTAACGAAAATAAATTTATTTCGATAAGTTTTTACGATTTTAACCTGGTGTAAAATTTTAAAGGTATAAAAAAGGCAGTCAATTAGCTCGGTAATAACTTTATAGATAATATTCTAGTTTTTAATTTCCTAATAATTCGCGTATTAATTAAAAAAAATTTATATAATTTAATAATTTAAAATCGAAAAAATAAAAGTAAAATCTTTAAAAATCTTAATTAGCAGGGTTTAATAATCTCGACTAGAATAACTATATAAATTTATATATACGGAAGGGTTATGATAATAAGCGTTAATAACTTTATAAAAGTACAAAAATCGAAAGACTTAAAGAAATTTAAAGAAATTAGCGTTGTGTAAAAGGTTCTACATTTTAACATACTAATAATATATTTTTTAGATTTTAAATTATTATTTTTATTAAAATTAATATCTTTACTTATATATACCCCTGAAATTTGTTTTTTCTACGATAAATTAAACATAAAAATATAAAGTATCATTTTTAAATAAATGTAAATTAATTAATATACACATTATTACATATTTTTTATTACCTTATCCCGTTTTATCCTTTAACAAATTCAGTGCTAATATTTTATTATATATAAAAAATTCGGCTGGTAATTAGGAAGTAATAGGCATTTATTAATTTACACATACGTAATTAACAAATTATTAAAAAAAAAATATTTTCATAGATTTTAACATATTTCAATGTTTTTATCATTTATATAAAAATTAAAAGGTTTCTTATTTTCGAAAGCACTTTACTAATATCGTTATATATAATTAGTATTTGCACCTTAATACCTAGTGATTTTGAATTTTTCTTTACGTATATTGTTTTTTATAACGTAATATATCTTTATATAAAATATCGCGTTTTTTGTGAAATTAAATATGTTATTTATCCATGAATTATTATTATTAATAAGCGTTTTTTCTTTTTAATAAATTCGTTGTTATATTACCGTTATTCGGTGTCGTAAACTATAATAAAATCTTTTAATTAATTTCGAAATAACGCATTTTTACCGTTTTCTAAAACATTTTTAATAAATGTTTATAACTTTTAATTTTTTTATTTATCTTTCTGTTGCTTTTTTTAATGAAATTATATAAGGTATACGTAATGTATATAAAGCGAATTTATAATAAGTTAGATTTAATCATCGAATATCGTATAATTTTAATTTGTATTTAATATATTTTATTTTTACTTTACGATAACTTTGATTTTTAAATAACGTCAGTTATATAATTTCTTTATCATTCTCAGTTCTTAAATTTAACCGTTGTTGTTAAAAATAATAGTTAATAATTAAAAAGAAACATTATAATTCTTATATAATTACTAAAGTTATTAGTAATTAAATAAAATTAACTTAACGCTATTATAAAACTTTATATCGGCAGATGGAGTAATTTATTATTAAAGAGTTAGAAAGATTAAAAATGCTTTAATTTATAATCCTAGAATTATAATGATAAAAATATTAAAAGTTATATTTAGCTACTTTTACCCCCGTTAAAAATGAGTAACCTAGGATCAGTAAAAGATAAAACAATAGATCTAAAAATGCAATATAATTACCGACGTAGTAATATTTTCCAGTTCCGTCTTTTAGTAAGATGAACATCTTAATCCACTTATTTTGTATTGCATTCGAAGTACGTTTGCTTAGGTATAAAAAACTAGGACGGCAGGTTTGGCGTAATGGGGTTTAAAAGTAGATTTATCGGAAAAGAATCGGCTCGGCCTTGAAAAAAAAGGATTTAAAACTTTTTTAATCGCTTCGAATAGGATAAAAACGTTTATATACGCAGAGCCGTTATCGATTAAAAGTAAAGGCTCGTCGACGCGGTAATATCCGAAAAAGTTCGAGAAAAGAATTATCGAAAAAAAAAACCCTGAACAAGAGCTAAAATAGCGTTAAAAAAAACGTAAGTTAGCCGGAAAACTTTAATATAAAATAACTACTAAAAGCATTTACTAAGCTATTAGATAACGCCGAGAAGAAGAAAAATACGTACCTAAAGTAAAAAGATATTAACTTTTAGCGTAATAAGGATAATTAGCTGTAAAATAATAATCATTAGAAAATATAGAAAACGGCTATTTAAATAACTCTAATAACGATTAAATATCGTAACGGTAATTGTGTAAAATTTACTCATATTAATAAAACCAAATTAACCGCTGCGGTTATTACTAACATTAAAAAGAGCCCTACAGCAGTCGTTATTATACTTAGAAAAAGAACGGAAATAATTAAAATATTAAAACGCTTATATAAAACGAAAAGTATTACTTAGAAAATAAACCTTTAAACCGAGCTTTAATTCATTAAATACGAAAAAAAACATTCGACGTTAGACTATATGGTCGATTTTAAAAACCTAGTGCGACGGTATAACCAAATCGACATACCTGTTAAAGCTGGATAACAAATTAATATATTTATAAACTCGATTCGAAATTATAACGGTGATATTTAAAAAGGGCGAATAAGAGAAATACTTCGTTAATATCTAACTATAACGGTAAACCAGGTGCATAACGACTTTGTTGCCAAATTTCGACGGAAGGAAAAGGATTCGGAAAAGGAAATAGTAACAGCTATAACGTATAATAAAACCGATATAACAAGCGCCTATTAAATAAGAAAGGCCAGCCGTTTTGCTTTAACCGTAGTAAATACGATTACATGGCGAAAGATTACCCGAAACGGAGAAATAATAGCTTAAACGAACGGTCGAAACGTGTAAAATATAAAGTTAGTTATATCCCGAAAGAATTAATGGATTGCTATAAAACGGATAAAAAAACCTTTTAATAGTTTTTAAGGCTACGGCAGGATTTAAATAGCTTTATAGCAACCCTAAGACTACAAAGCCGTATCGGTAAATATGGTAATTTATTATTAAAGGGCTAAAAAAATTAAAAGAGCTTTAATTTATAGCCCTAGAATTATAAGGACAAAAAAGCTAAAGGCTATATCTAGCTGCTCCTACCACTGTTAGAAATAAATAACCTAGGATTAGCAAAGAACAGAATTAAATGCCTAAAAATAGAATATAATTGTCTATACTATATAAAATAATAGTTTTAAAAACAATTTAGAATTATATATAAAGCTTTAAACGCTAGTTAATACATAATTAAAGTTTTTATGCCATCTTATAATTAATAATACGTTTACGAAATAAATATTTTACGATTTCCTTATACGTATTATTTATTTTACGTAATAAAAGTATTAATATAAATATCGTTAAGTACGTTAATATATTTATTAAATTATTTTACCCTATAATTTAATAAGATGAAAAACGCAACGAATTTCGAATTTAATTACTTCATAATAACACGAATAAATATTATTAAATGTTTAAAAGATTTCCGTATAATAAAGTAAATAATAGTTTATAAAATTAAAACCGGATAAATTACATTGTTTTACATTTCGTTAAAAGTTATAATATATAAAAATAGTATAACCTTTTAAATAATAAAGGTATAATAAATATTACCGTAGCCAGTATAATTTTAAAGTTATTATACTAGTAGAAAAAACTATAGTTTTGTTACATAAAAAAGTTATTTAAATTTTCGTAAAATTGTAACATTTTCTTAATTATAAGTTTCTTTTTTCGTTTTAGGTAAGTATCGCTGATTCTTCTTATTCTTTATTTTAACCTTTTATAATATACGTAAAGCTTATATAATAACAAAAATAATCGTTATACGTTAAATTTATTCTTAAATTATAAATATTTTTTTATTTTACTGGTTATAATGAAAAAAATAATTTTAAATTAATACATAAATTATTTTATAACTCTACGTAATGTCTGTAAAGAAGGCGTAACCGTAAAACCAAATTAAATAAATAAATAGATTATGCTATCGGTTATTAAGCTTTACTGAACCTTAATTTTCTTATAGATTACTTAATTATGCTCCTATCGACAACCATTCTTGACCGAATTTTCGACGGTTTTCGTAATCCGGAACAGCCGGACAAATTATCGTTCGTAATTTTTCTTATATCGATTTAAAAGTTAAACTTTAACGTTTTTAAATCCGTTTTCGTTATTTTTTAATTTTGTTAGTAATATTCTATAAATCGGATATTTTTGGGTATAAGTTTACGTAGAAATTGATTATTTCCGCCGTTTTAAATTAAATCGTATTCGAAAATTAAAAATAAAACCCGATTTTTTTCGAAAAGGTTATTAATATCGATAAAAGTATCGATATATTTTATTCGGCTAATTGTTTTATTTAAGTTAAGTAACTTAATTAAAACCGTTTCCGTCGAAATTCCGGAAATATGGAATATTAGAATTTTATATTTGGATTTAGCCGCTATGTTTTGGTCATCTTAATTAATAAAGGTTTAAAAAACTCTAAAATTAATTGAAATTAAAAAAATTAGTTAGTTTGGAGTTTTTAACCCTTTTTTTAACTAATATTTAATATTTTTAATCGTAAGATTAACGAAGGGTCGTAAAGTAGCTATTTTATACGGATTTAAGGTTTACCGTAAAAAGCTTAACGTCTTCTAAGTTATTATCTGAAATTCCCCCCATTAAACCAGCTAGAGAGTATAAGGTTTATTAAGGTTGAAGCTTATCGGTATCACGTAATAATCGGTTTTGGGATAAGGTTTTTCGTAACCGAAGTATAATTTATCATTACCGCAAAAATTAAGATTAATTGCCGTATTTGAAAATATTGGGTAAGGTATTCATCCTATTAATTATTAATATAATTATTTCGTATTTTTAGCTTAGTTTAAATTATACGGCTTAAACTTAACGACTTTGTATAACCTTACGCAATATTTCATGATATTACGAAACGAAAATAACGTTTTTTATATAACTATTAATAATAATCGTTTAAAAAAGGTTATTTGCGTTAAATTTTATAATTAATTTAAGCTATGATAAAAAATCCGATAATTTCGGGAAAGAAAATATATTATTTTCGGAAAACATGATTTTTATTCGATATGTGTTATAAAAACCATAATTAAAACCTGTTAGATTCGGTATTCAACGATTTAAGTCCGTCTTTCGTATTAGAAAGGTAGTGTTATTACGCTATTAATCTTTTTATTATTCCTCTTAAGCCCATTATCGTTTAGGGTTTAATATATGCAAATAACTGTATAGATCAGCGAACCGTAATAAAAATAAGTAATATTATAACCGTATTTATATAAACTAGTTTTCTTTATCCTATTTATAAAGTTGTTATAAAATAACCGGATTCCGTTTATTACTAATATACGAGTTTTAATCTTATAAAACCTAGAATTTCTATTTACAACTTAAAGTTAAAATTTTTAAAGAGTATTATTAACATAATATATAATTTTACTTTAAATTTTAAAATTATATATATAATTTAAAGTAGTATATAACCAGGTCGGCCAGTAAGAGTTATATAATTTTTTCTATAACGTTAAAAACTTATAACTGCGTTAATGCTTTAAATAATTTAATAAAACTTTAAAATCAATGTTATACAAATAATTACTATTTAGAGAAAAAGTTAAGAAAATTATAAGCCCTGTCTATTTTACGTTATGTTTAAATATATATTGTAGACTTGTATAGTAATTTTATCTTTTTTAGATGTTTTAAAATACATTTTATATAAATTCGAAAATATAACGAGTAGGCTGATTAACTAACTAATAAACTAAGTCGTACGGTTTATATTAGTAGTCGTATTGTAAAGATTTAAGTAATCCAAATAATTTAATTGCGTTTAATAATATTAAATATATCTTACGTAATTAAGTTATATTATAAACTGGCGCTATTTAAAGTATAGAAATAACGAACGTATAAATCCTTTCCGATTTTTTGTAGCTTAATATCTTTTAATTCGATTTTTACTAAGTAACGATTAAAAGTACTTAGTTATAATTATTAAAACTTAACTCGAATTTTACTGAGCATCTTTTATTACATAATTTAGTTGGAATCGTTTCACCGTTTAACTCGACCGTTCTTAAAGGTCATCTTACTCGGGTTGTAATGCGATTTCTTTTTCTAAATAAAATTTCTTATTTTTAAGATTAATTTCTTTCCGGGTAAGTCCTTTTTTCTTAAACTTTAACATGTCAGGTTATATTATTAAACCGTTTCGAATAACCTTTTTGTTTAATATTCGTCGTAAGAATCTTCTTTTAATATTTAACGAGCTTAATTTTAATGTTATACTATATTTTATTATACTATAATACCAACTAAATATGATAAATAATTAAAAATATTTCTAAATATAAAGCTTATATTTAAAGGGCTCTTTTTATAACGGAAATAACCTTCCGTTATTTTTCTTAATAAATATTTACTTTAAAAGTTAACGGTTATAATAGAAAACTGTATTTACGGAAAATCTTTTTTCAAATTTATGAAAATACTATTATGAAAAAATAAAACGTTATTAACAAGAAATAAATAAAAAAATTACTTAAATAGTTCGGTTTCGACCATAAAAGGCTTTTCTTCGTTTTAAAGACATAAAAATAATATAATTAAAATTGTAGTTATTAAAGAAACTAAAATAGTGAAAACGGTTAAATAGGCGAATACGTTAACCGCTGTTTAAGTTTTCGGATTAAATAACTGGTTTATTTTTAAAACGATTAATTAGCGGTTTTTAAATAGTATAAACTAAGGTACCTTTAACTTTAGCGACCTTGGCGTTATTAGTAAAAGTTCTTTAGGAAATATTAAGTACCGGTAAGATTTCTAGAAGTTTTCTAGGTTTTCTTCAAATCTAGGTAATCTTTCTATTTAACAAGGTACTCTATAAGTCCTTCTTTTTTCCTTATATTTAAGATTTTCTGAATTTTATATATATATATTTTTTTTTAGTTTTATATCGTTTCCTGTCTTAAGTTTAATCGTATCTGCTATTAATTCGAAGAAAAGATAAAAAATTAAATAAAATTTAACCCTACAAAATACTTATAATTAATACTTATATTTTAATTTCTTTTTTTAATTTAAGCATTTACTTTTAGTATTTTTACTAATCAAGTAAACATCCTTTTCCTAAAAAGATAATTCGTTGAACCTCTTTTAAGTATAATACTTTATAATTTAATCAAGTATAAATATAATTTTTATTTTTATTTTCTAATGTAATTATTAAAGTTATCCTGATATAAAAAATACATTAAAATTAATCGGTTTTCCTTATATAACCTTGAGTAAATTCGTAAAATAAAACTCAAACTAGCAATTACTAAACTCTCTTTAATATTCTTTAATTAACTACCATTATAAACCTAATATATAATAGGTAAATTTTTAATTTAATTATTTTATTCGTAACTAATATAATCTCGTAAATACGTTGTTAACGTTTAAACGATTTTCTATTTATTTATCCGTTTATTTATTATTTAAATCGATTCACATTATTAGATTTTATTAAAATTTCGTATTAAGAGATATATTTTTAAACGCCTTAAAATTATCACGTTCATATTATAAAATATATTATATTATAAGTTGAAAATGTTTTTTTAGATTAACTTTATTTAAATAGTAATTCCGGTCTTTATAATATAAAAAACATTAGATGATAATTATTAAAACGGTTATATAATAATCGTTTTTAACGTATATTTATCAACCGATTAAGATAATAATATAAATAATATAGTTAATAAAATATAATTTAATTCGTTTAATCCCTTTAACTTTTTTAAATTTATTTATATTTACAGAATATCGTAACTATATAATTATAATTAATTTCTAAAATTTAAATAAATTTAACATTATTTTAATAAAGTTTCGTAATGCTTTTGTTATTATTTTATGATTTATAAAGAAATTATTTAGCCTAATACTTGAGTAGTTATAAGCCTGGGTGTCTTGTTTAATTCCGATAATCTTAAGTACTCTGCTGCGATTAATCGCAAAAATAGTTAATTCGAATTTAACTTAGGCCGCTATTATTTTAAGTAGCGCCAGCCTAAAGAGGCTAGATTAATTAGGGCTTCGGCTTCGCTACCGTATCGGCGATCAATTAAAGTAGTTCGGGGCTCTGACAACTAATCAAATTAATGGTATACCTATTATTTATTTGTTGCCGTAATTATAACTTGCATTAGGTTTTTCCGGCCTTTACTAAGAAAGAACGGGTTTTAAAGAGTGCTTTCCGGTTACGTTTATATAAAACGAATTATGCATATACTTAATATATAGATCAGTTTCTTATATGTATATATATAGCTAGATACTCCGAATAGCCCTTAATCTTGAATAAATAACTTATTTTTATATATAATTATTTGATTTCCGTATATATTAACCATATTATTATTTTTAATTATAACGTTAAGGCATATATAATATATTTGTCGACAATTAGTGCTTTTAGGTGTCCGCGGCTGGTGCGTCTAGGCTGTAAATGCTGCCTAGGATAGCCTTTGTCTAGGAACTATATTTTATATAGCTGAACGTATATATAAGGGTAATTACTTTTAGATTTTTTTAGTTTTTTAAAATAACTATACGTTTTTCGTTAGATTCCTATATTTAATTATTATAATTATTAGTATAATAACCTTTTTTAATTAATTAGTAACCGTAATACGTTAAATAAAATGGTTATTTACAGGTTAAGTTAATAAAGAAAGTACGAGATTTAAAAGGGAGTTATTTAGTTAATTTAAAAGAGAATAGGCGGGTAATGATAGTAAACGAATAAGAATGTATTTTAGGGCAGCTTCTTATAACCGAGTAAAGTAGCCTATCCGATAAAGGTTTTGTTCATATATAGGATAAGAAGTATATGAATAACGACTTATTTCCTTTTTCTTTTTATTAGGAGAACTTTTAAAACGAAAAGTTTTATAGTGAAAGGGAAAAACTAAAGCTTATAATAAACGTAACGGTAGGAAAAAGATTTACCTTTAAGACTTTATTGGAAAAAACTATATTACCTTAGTAGCGATAGTTAAAAGTCCGATATAAAACCTTTATATAGAAATAAAAGCCTTAATTAAAATTAAATAAGGTTTATATATCTTCAGATATTAATTTAAATGGAATTAAGGAAAACGTTAAGGTACGAAAATATAAATATAGGTAAATTAAGGATAAATTTAAGGATTTAAAGCTTTATTAAAAAAACGACGATATAATAAAGCGAATAAATAATATCGTGAAATAATTATTAAACCTGCCCTAGTTCGGAAACGTATCTTAATAAGGAATATCTTAATAAGAACCGCCTTAGCTAAAGGCGATACGAAGTTTATAAAGCGCAAGTACTTACAGAAGCGCTTTACGGAACGCTTAAAGGGCGAAAGGCTCGTAAAAAACCCCTATCGCCGTCGAGAGCAACGTAAAAAAAATTAACCCCTTAAAAAAAAGCAAAACGTAACTAAGGAGATGGTTTATTAAAAAGCCTAATCCTCAGAAAAGGGAAAAAAGTAAAAAAAAAAAAAAAAAAAAAAAAAAAAAAAAAAAAAAAAAAAAAAAAAAAAAAAAAAAAAAGAAAATTACGTAAAGAAGAAAATATAATACGTAATAACCCCGACGATTCGGACAGGTTACTTTTAGATTTATTTAAAGGTTCCCGAAAACGAAAAAACCGTCGTAATAGTTCCGTTAATATCCCTAGCAGCTTTTTAAGCCCTGATAACTTAGATAGCTTTAACGAGTTAGGCGTTTGTTTAAAAGATAAAAAGAAAAACTTTAAGAAGTTTAGTAATAATATAAAGTTACGTTAGAAACGTTTCGACATTTTATTAGATAAGGAAAATCACTTAGTAGGCTAGGTTAATTAAGAGCTTTAAAGTAACGGTTTTAACTTTTGCCTTTAAAAAGATTAATTATAAGAACGGAATAAAATTAAGATAATTTAATTAGTTACGTTATGCGAAAGTTATTATTAAGATATATAAAAGGGCATTTTTAAAGTAGATTATAGGTATTAAGGAAGGAATGAAGATAGTAAGAACTTTTAGGAAAATTTACATAATTATAAGTAAAATTAAACAGAGGTTTTTTTAGGACAAAGTTTAGTAAAACTTTATATAACGGAGAAAACCTTATATAGTTTATTATAAAGTTTTAAAAGTTATTAAGAAAGGTTAAAAGCTATAATATAAAGTTTAAATTAAAAAAATAAATTATTATATTTTTTATTATTATAAAGGATTGCGTTAGTAATTGGTAGAAAACGATTTAATTAGTACTTAGGTAAATTAGTTACTATTTTTTATAGTTAATCGACGACTTAAATAATGAATTTTACAATGGTATTAATAAGAAGAAAAATGAGAAGTTTTATAACGTTTAAAAAGGTAAGGGAAAAGGTAATAATAATAATAATTTCCGAGATAATAGGTTCGTATAGAATAAGAATATAAGGTCGTTAGGTTAAAGCCGTATTATCTAGGCTAAGCCAAAAATACAAAATAATTATACTAATAATTAATACGATAAATACTTTATCCAGTATTTTCGAATACGGCAATTATTAATAGTTTTTACGGTAACGATAGATTATATTTCGATTACGAAAAGCCTTATCCCGAAGCCGATTATTGCGTAATATCGACAAACTTCGACCTTGATAAACCTTATACCCTTTAGCTTTACGGTTTGGCAGGGGGAATCTTATATAATAACTGAGAAGATATTAAGCTTTTCGCGGTAAACCTTAGGTCCGTATAAGATAGCTGCTTTGTAACTTTTTGCCAATCTTACGATAGTTACCTTTTTTAACCTCGATTAATTTCAGGGTTTTTCAAACCCCTATTAATTAAAATAACTAAAACATACCAGTTAAGTTCGAATATAAAGTCCCAGTATTCCGTATTTCCGGAACCTCGACGGAAATAATCTTAATTAAGTTACCCGATTTAAATAAAACAATCGGCTAAGCAAAATATATCGATATTTTTATCGATATTAATAACTTATCCGAAAAAAATTAAATTTTGTTTTTAATTTTCGGATACGATTTAATTTAAAACGGCGGAAATAATCGATTTTTATATAAACTTATACCAAGAAATATCCGGCTTATAGAAAAATTATTAGCAAAATTAAAGGATAACGATAACGGGCTTAAAAACGTTAAAGATTAACTTTTAAATCGATACAAAAAGGATTACGAGCGATAGTTTGTCCGGTTGTTCCGGATTGCGAAAACCATCCAGAATTCCGTTAAGAATGGTCGTCGATAGGGGCATGACTGGGCAGTCTGAAGTCACCTTGGAGTAAGACGCCTGTAAGGTTGGGGTTTGGTAAAGCTTAGCAACCGATAACACAATCTATTCATTTGTTCAATTTTGTTCCACGGTCACGTCTCCTCTAGGGAAAGTATTGAATAAGAATGGAAAGTTATTTTGTTTTAATTGTAGTAAATACGAGTATTTAGCAAAAGATTGCCTTAAGCCGTAGAAAGAGAAAGACGGCAAAGGAAAAAAAGGAAAACGTAGTTAACGTTAAGGTTATAATGGATAAAATAATTAAAATAATAATTTTCGTAACATTTATAATAGTAATAAAAATGAAAAGTAATTTATTTTTAACGCTTTAAAAGATTTGTACCGACTAAATAGAAAGATTTTTAACGTTTGCGTTAAACAATAATAGCTTAAGGACTTTATGTAATGGTACGATAAGATAATTTAAAAGGAAATTTAAGCAATTTTAATAGTTAAACGTTTTAAAGTTTAAGCGGTTAATTATTTTAAGTTATAAAAGGGCGAACGTTTTAAAGGAATTATTATAGAAAACGTTATGTTTTTATATATTTATTTTTTATTCGGGAATAATTTAAATAAGTTGTTTTAAGATTTAAAAGTGAAAGTTAATGTTACGAATAATATTAGTGATTTTAAAGAGAATATTATAACACATATTATGTTTAGGGGAATTTAAATTATAACGGGTAAAAAACCTGTAGTTATTATTTTTGTTAGTATTTTTAAGGAGTTTTTAAAAGGGTTTAATGGAAAAAGAAACGAAATTATAATTACGTATATGTTATATATTAACAATTTTTTTAAAAAATGTTTTTTAAAGAGATATTTTATAGAAAGGGAGGTTATTTAAATCGTAACGTTTTGATAAGTTTTAATAGAATTCAGTTGTTAATAATTAACGTTTTTCGGACTAAATTTTTTTATGGTTTTACGGAAAATTGGAGTTTATTATTAGGGTTCCGGATTTAGTAAACGATAAAATTTATTAATAGGAATTTGTATTAGGGGAGGTATTTGGTAAGGAAAACGGCGATAATTTAGCGGATAATTTAAAACGCGTATTTTTTAACGATTGTAAAAATGGGAAAGTTTTAATTACGGACGAAGTTAAAAAAAAAATTTTCTTTAATATTATTGTTTTTATTATTTTAATATCGAACGATTAATATGAATTAATAAAAGCTTTATAGGGATAAATTTAAATCTTAATAATGTAAAAAATATTTTTATACGGCGTATAACGAAATGAGAATACGGAAAATATTATTTATAAATTTTTAAAAGTGAAAGAAATGTAAGTGAGAAATTATTTGGTATAACGTAAAATTAGTTAAGTTTATTAGTATCGAGAATAAAAGTTATTTTAGTTTTTTTATAAATAATTTGTTACGTTATAAAAAATATTATTCGTTTAAAAATAAAAACGAGGTTTAATAGAAGTAATATGCGTATATTACATAAATTATAAAATGTTTAGAAACGTTATTACCGAACGAAAAAGGTAAATGTAAAAAAGTATAAATTTTACGTTTTAATAGAAGTAAAAAGTTTAGTATAATAATAATTAAAAGTTTTTACGTTATAAAAGGTATTAAACTAGTAATTTTTAACGTATATAATTAATATTAAAACGGAGTTACGGAACGAAAAATATAGTTTTTATAAAATAAGGCGTGTATAATTTTTATATAAATAATGATTTTTATTTTTTTGGGGGGATTTTGTAATAAAGGTAATAACGTATATTGTAAATAAAGTATGTTAGTTTATAATAAAGAATGTAATATTAATTAAATATTTTAACAACGTATTTAAGCCGAATAAAGTGTATAAATCCGATAATAGTTATTTTCGAATTTTTGGTAATAAGTATATAGTTTTAATTAATTAAAATTATCGGATTAAATTAAACAAATTGGTAATTCGTAAAACAAAAGCAATATTATTAAGTTATTAAGGGATATATAATTTCAAAATATAATTATTAAGAGGTGGTAAGTTATTTATAATACCGTATATTATTATTTACGAAAATTTAAAAAGGTTAGGTAAATTTTTCAATTTTAATGAAATTATCCGATTATTTTTATAATTTATATAAAAGCGTTTAAGATACCGTTAAAAGAAGGGCGTAAAAGTGAAAAATAAGGATAATAACGTTATTTTAAAGGACGATACGGATTAAGAAATTAAGCAAATTTGACGTAAAAGGGGACATTTGAAAAAAACTATCTTTGTAATATATTTTAAAGATTTTAGATAAAGTTTTAAAGTTAATTTAAAACTTAAACCTAATTTTAACCTAAAAAAGCGAAGGCGAAGGTAGTTTATATATTGTTTATTTTAACTTATTAACGTCAAGTAATAATAAAAATTATTTTAGTCATTTTAAAAATGCCGATGAGGTTATTTAGAACGTTTACAAAGACCAATAGGTAATTAATATGTTAAATATTAATATTTATAAGTTGTTTATGTTTATAAATAAAGGTTTATTTTAAAAGGAAGTTATAAAAAGTGTAAAACGAAAAATTTAGTTTAAGGTTATTTTTATAAAGGTTAAGGAAAACTTTTTGCGCGAAATTTTTAAGTTGACGTTTTTTGGCGAAATTGTTTAAAGCTGTTTTATTAATGTTAAGTAAGTATTAAGAAAGAAATATATGTTTATAAAAAAGCTAGATAAATATTAGGTATGTATTTACGTAAAGGATTTATATAACGAAAAAGAATTAAATATGAGGAAACCGTAGTAAATACCGCAAGGGTAATATATTAAAGGATTTTAATAACGTTAGCCGTTTTTTTAAAGTAATATATATTTTAGATAAATTTTATTGTTATGTATTTAAAAGGTAAGTAAAAAGAAAATATTTTAATATGTATTTAAAAGATAAGAAAATATATAGGTTTTTTTTTAAAAAAAGTTATCAAGTTAATAAATTTAATATATAGCTTAAAATAATGCAAAGTTGTTTAGTAAGAAAAAGTAAAAAAATTATTTGCGCAGTAAAGTCTTCGTCCGTTAATTTCGGACCATGTGATATATTATAATCCTAAAATAGGAAATGTTATTATTTTATATATAGATAATTTCTTGTTTTTCGGCCTTAATAAATAACGTTTTATGGACATCGTTAAAAGGATTATTAAAGATATCTTAGATATGAATTCAGGTAATACGGATTAATATTTAAGCGTATAAATTATCGGTTTTTTATTAAAAAAGGATATTAGGTTAAATTAATAATAATATATTAAGAAATTATTAAAATCAATTAGTTTAAATAAAATAAAATAAAAACTTGTATTATTCGTTAATAATTATTTACAATACGTTATAAAATATAATAATGTAATTAGCAAAAAGAAACCTTTAAATGTACGATCTTAGTAAGGAAATTTAATTTTTTAAATTATAATAATGGATTAAATATAACGTTTATAACGTTAATTTAAGCAAAGTATTTAAATAACCCGTTATTTACATTTTAGGAATATATTAAAAAACTGCTGAAAAAATTAAATAATACATTAAATAAATTCTTTCGGTACCGGAAATTACGAAAAGATTATTTAAAGTAATAGATATAAGTTTTTTAAATAATAACGAATGAGCACAATTTCCGATAAACGATTATTTTATAAATTTCGAAATTATAAAATATTATTATGAAATATATTATAAATAAGAAATACGTAAAAATAAAAATAATAGTTATAAAGACAATTAAAATTAAAGATTTCTTAACAAAGTTAAAATTTATGCTTAAAAGCTTTGTTCCTATTTTAAAAATAATATAAATACGTTTAAACAAGTAAAAACAACGTAGATAACACGAAAAAAATATTATATTCGAATTAAATATTATTACGTATATTAAAAAATCCGAAAAAGAAATATTAGCTTTGAATACGTAAAAAGCAAAAATAATTTTACAGATAGATTTATAAAACTATTTAATAAGGCAAATTTCGAATAGTTTATAATTAACGTAAAAATTAAAAAATATATAAAAAAGGTTAAAAAATACTTAAGATTTAAGTAAAACAATTTAAAAAAAAACCGTTTAATTCCTTTTATATAAGAAAAGGGGCGTTCTTTTATTAAAACCTATTTTTTATTATTAAATGTAATAATAACGGTATTTTTTTGCGATTATACGAAAATATCCGTTTACTTATTAATTTTAAAACTGTAAGTTTTTATAAAATTATTTATTTATATGTAAATATAATTTTTTACGTTAATTTTTATTTAATAATATTAATATCTTATATATATTTATAATTAATTAATATTTTTTAACTAACCAGAAAAAACCCTTTTTTTAATAACCTTTTATATAAAAAATTAAAAAGCAATAATTTTAATTATTTACTAATATTGTTTTTAAAGTTATAAAACTTTTAACGTTATAAGTTAGTATATTTAAAACGTTTTTTTATATTAACGCCTAACCTAATCCAAATTATTTCGGAAAAAATAAGCCTTGTATTCCGGGGTAATTACGAAAAAACGGTAAAACCGAAAGGCCGATTTTTTAATATAATAATTAATTGCGTAACTTTATTTTAAATAAAAATAACAAAAACAAAGGTTTAAATCCTACATAAATTAAAAATTTTAATAACTTTTTCATAAATTTTCGTAATGTTTTAAATCTGATTTTAAGAAATTATGTAAATAAGGTTACCTAACGCAAAAGGGCGTGTCGGCAATTGGTATTTTCAGGTGCCCGCGGCTGGTACATCTAGGCTGCAGATGCTGCCTAGGACAGCCTTTGTTTAGGAACTATCCTTTATATAGCTAAACGTGTATGTAAGGGCGATTACCCCCAGACTTCTTTAGTTTTTCCTAGAATAACCATGCGCTTTTCGCCAGATTCCTGCATGTGATTACTGTAACTGCTGACAATATCTAATAAAATACGGATTTATATTAATTTTAAATTCTTTTTATTAATTTTCGATTATTACGTTTAGTTAGTTATAACGTTAACGGAGACCAAATTTTTAAATTAGCTAACTTTAAAAATACATTTTTAAAATTCGTATTTTGTAATATATTTAGCTCTTTAGAATTTCTTTTAGATATAACGACTTAGGTACGTAGAAAGATCGCTTTATTTACTATTAAAATAACGTTTTTTAATTACCGAAAAACCGAATTATTACTAAAGTTTAAAAAATGAAAGTTTTACTTATTAGAATATTAAAATAAATAACCTAACTCTATACTGTTAAAGATAAGTATATATTTACATATTAAAAAAAGTATTAACAAGAGATTATAAAATTATTATACATAAATTACGTTATGTATTATTATTAAAAAATTAGTTCTTTTCAAAAGCAATCGCTTTTAAAAAGGTTTACGAGATTATAGTTTTTTAAAGTAGTTAGCTAATAGGATAAATAAGTTATCCCCGATAAGCATATATTTAAAACTAATGTTAAACCTTTATAAAACTAATTATGAATGTTTAAAAAATCCGGATTTATTAAAAAATATTACTACCTTTAAATAGAGATATACAGATGTGCGAAAATTAATTTAAATTAATCTATTTTCGTTTAACGTTTTAGTAAATTACGTTATCAGTGAAGGAATTATTATTTATATATTTTTAGGTATTATGAACTATAATTCACTTAAAATTTAATTATTTAATATTATCAATTATTTAATATAATTATACTTAAAAACATATGATATTTTATAACACTGTAGCGTAAAATTAAATACGTTGTTTTATTTATTTTATAATAATATTACATAAAAGGGTAGTTAAACGAGACGAATTTAATAAATTAAATAATATTTAGTATAACGTTAACGTATAGTATTATTTAGCGGAAAACAATATTAATTATTAAGTTATTTTTATACTTAATAAGGGTTTTAAAATTTGTACTATTCAAAAATATGTTACCAATTATTAATATAAATATATAAACGAATTACTATAAAAATAAAGATATATAAACTTTAAAATAACAGTGCCGATTATTTGAATTATAAGATAATTTGTTATTATATTAATTTTAACGATTTAAAATGTTATATATTTTTTATGTTTATCTTAACGATCTTTTAAATATTAAATATAATAAAAAGTATTATTTTGAGATAAAACGTAGAATAAAGGCGTAATATACCATATATTTTATATCAGATTATTAGATTTAAGTTATATTATCTAGGTTAAACTATAGATACGAGGTAATTATATTTAATTTTTTTTAAAAATTTAAACAATTTAATGCTATGATTTTAATAACTCGTCAAATCTAGATTAAAATAATATATATTCTACTATTATCAAGTATTAAAATCTCTAGCAGACGGCGGAGTTTAAACCTTTTTATAAAAGCTATAAGTTTCTTATATAATACATCATAAAGTTTATATATAACGAGGTTTTAATAAATAGAAATTATAAATTATTATTAACTCTTATAAGTTAATACTTTATACCGTAATCGTTTTTTAATAGGTTAATTAAACGGTTAATTTAACAGGTTAATCTAATGCTCGGTTAATCTTATCGCAAAAAGTCCAGCTACGACTAAAGCTTTTAAATCCTATATCGATCTGTCGCTTTAACTAGAATGCCAACGTACGTCTGCGTATATTCTATTTTTCTAGGCTTATGCGGTAAAACTGAAAAGACTTCGGATCTGTCGTATTTTAAGAAGAAGAATAATATAACCTATTCGAGCTATAATTAATAAATACGTTAACATTTAAAAGTAATAAACCAGTTTTAATTAAACTTAAATAAGATTAATAATAAGCTATAATTAAGATAATTGTATTAAGCTTTTTATAAGTATAGAAAACGTGATATTGTTACGTTTTTACGAATTTTAATTTAGTTGTTATATAAAGAAAATGTAAAACGAAACCCTTTTTAAATAGTTAGAACTTATGCCTCGCTAGCTCGTTACCTAGATTTAAGATTTATTTCGTTGATTTTTAACGTTATAAAGCGGTATTTAAGTAACTTTAAAAAATTAAAAAACAAACTAGTAAAGACCTAAGCTAGCTATGGTAACTTATTATTAAACTTTATTTAAAGTTTTATATAACTATATTAAATATATAAGTAAGTTATATAGTTTTATTACGGCCTAATAGGTCAGTGGTTGCGAGCCTAGGTATCTTTTTTAATTGATATAGGTTTAGGCACCCTGCTTTAATTAATCGCAAGTTACCTCAGCTAGCTCAGGCCTCCCTGGCTCGTTTTCTGATTTTTTTAAAGTTACTCAAGTACCGTTCTATAACGCTAAATATTAACTAATTAAATGCTAAATTCCCTTATCGAGTTAGCGAAACCTAAGTAAAAATTACAGAAAGTAACGTTCGTTTTTTGTAAATATTTTTTTAGAAAAACAAAAATCCGTAATAAATTAATAACAATACGTTTCTGTAAATATATATATATATATATATACGATCGCGTTAATTATAGTTTATTATTAATATTAATTTAGTCCTAATTAGAACATATTTACTACTTTTAAATCTTAATGGGTTAATTAATTATAATACGAACCCGTTACGTTATTATCCCCCCTTTTAAAATACGATAAATCCCAATTTTCTTAATTTTATTACGCGGATTTAGAAAAACAGGATATATGCAAACGTACGTTAATATTCTGGCAAAATCGACGAACGGATATAATATTTAAAAGCTTTATTCGTAGTTAAGTTCTTTATAATAATAATGGCCAAATTTATAATTCAATTATTCGGATTAAGCGTTTAATTAACGTATTAAAGGAAAAATAAGTACGTAAAAGGTTATTAATATGCGAAAGTTAATAGGAGTTTATAATTTCTATTAATTAAAACCTTATTATACGTAAATATTATAATATATTATACGGAAAGCTTATAGTTTTAGTAAAAAGGCCTGGATTCCGCTATTTATTAAAAAAATTATTATTCGAAATTGAAATAATTTATATTACTTTAGACGAAAGTTAACGCTTTATAAAAACGTTTATTTCTAATTAATTTAAACTTTTAAACCAGGTAGTTATATATTTAAGGAAAAGGTAGTAATTATATAGTGCGATACGGGAAACGAAGTAGTTTCGTAAAAATACCGATCCAGATATTTTTACGTATTTTTTTTTATAGTTCTAGCTATTATGGTTAAGATCGTTTCTAAGATTAACGGTAATTACTTATCCTATATATTAAGTAGGTTTTTATTATCCTTAGATATATTATAAAATAAGATCGATATATTAAAAAGTTGAGGTATTTATAAAAGTTATATTACGTTAAATAAAGATATAAACCGCTTATTAAAGGAAATTAAAGTAACCGTATTATATTTTTTATAATAATATAATATTAATTATGATAAGTTTGGTTTTTTAGCTAAGTATAATAAAACGATATCGTATTTTAATACCATAATTTTAATATTTAGAATTATATTTATAATATGATATTTTGATACGGTTCCGTTATGCAAAACTTTATTACCGTTTTTATCTATTGTTATAATTATATCCTTAAAGAAAAGTTAAAGTAATTTATATTCCGTTTTAATTAATATTTCAAAATAAAATAATTTTACGAAACGTTATAATAATATCTAATATTATATAATATTTTTTGTTAATTCGTAATTAATATTATCCGGATTTTATTTTTTATTTTTGTTAATACGTTTTATAAAGATAATAAATAAAAATTCCCCGGCTTTCCTTAATTAAAGCGTATACCGTATAATAAGCGCTGTTCGATTTCGTTAAATGCAATTAATAAAAATAAAAGGACTATCGACAATACTTATAACGTTTATCGAAAAACTTTCTAGGTAATATATAAATTTAAAAAAAACAATTTTATCGGTTTTCGAGATGTTTTTATTTTACTTAAAAAGATTAAAAGATAATTAATTATATCCGGAAAATATAAGTCAGTTAAGTTAAAACTGCCGATTTATATAATAAAAAATAATATTTTTTTTATTCCTACTTTATTTTATATATAAATAAATTTTTTACTTATATTTATACGTATTTATTAACTTAATAATATATCTAAGCTATATAAAACGTACGTAATTTTAAAAACGGAATGTTAATTTTTGTATAAAATAATATAATTATATTAAAAATTACCGAAATTCTATTTTTTCGAACTGTTTATTTTTTATACATATAATATTCGTATATTTGCGTCATTTCTATAAAATTACGTATCTAATACGAATTATTTGTAATAAAAGCGTTTAATATATATAAAACTATTAAAAATATTTCGATCGAAAATTTTTTTTCGAGAATATAATTTACCAAATTCATAAAGTATATATATTTCCGGTTAACTGTCGCCGAATTCGAGATTATTACGAATAATGTAATTTTTAAGTATATTGGTTATGTTAGATAAATAAGGGAGGTATTACGGGGTTTCAATTAAAACGCGTTAATAAATAGAGATTTTTTTAATAAAAATTTTCTATCGTTATTTCTTAATGGTATATTACCTGGTAATATAAATAACTTAATAAATAGTTTGTAAATATTTCATTTTTTAATTAGGAAATATGGTTTATTTATATTATTTTTTAAATAATACGGCTTTAATTAAAACATACCAAATAAAATTTTTTTATCGGATAGCCGTAAGGCCGGAGATATTTTTAATACGGACGATATTCCGGAAGGTAATAATTCTTTTAATTTTATTAAAGATAATGACTAATTATTAATTAATACCGTTCATATTAATAAAAAGTTTTAAAATTATTATTGTTTTTTTAAAAAACCCAGGTTTATTTACATTTTTCGTATATTATATAATATAACGACGTTAATTATATTAAACGCTTAATTCTGATATTATTATTTTTTTATAGGGCTGGTTAATATAATTACGGTAAAAAAATATTTTATAGTATTAAATTAAGTATTTATTAATTCGATTTTAATATTAAATCTGGTTCCGATAATATTTAAAAAAAAAATTTAGAAAATATTTAATCGAAAAAGCGAATATTATAATTTATAGTTTACTGGCGATTTCCACCGGTCGTAAAATAGTATATATAACGTTAATATTATATTTTTCCGAGATTCGTTTTTAATTAAATATTACATTTTTTTATAACGCAAATTTTATACCCGTTATATTTTTATGCAAAATAGGCGTTAGTTATTTGGGATTTTCGTAACGAAATTTTTAAACGCGTTTATTTTCTGCTTTATAATTTTTGACTTATTAAAAAATAATTATTTCGGATTAAAGGAAATAATTAAAAATTCGAAAATATTTTAATTACCGGTTATACAATTATAAAAATTAAGCATATTAATTTTAATAATATTATATTTATTACTAGCGACAAAAGTAAACTTAATTGGCTGGATATAGCAAAAAATAAAAATTAATTTATAAATGATTTTAATACAGTTATTTAAAAATTTTTATTACCGAGTTTATTAGGGATAATTTAGTTTTGGATAACCGTAATATTTTGTATATAAAAGAAAATTATGATTTTATAATGCAAATTGTAGATAATTTAATAAACGGTCTTAATTAAGGCGGTTCGCTTTTATTATTATCGTTATCGGATAAGCAAAATAAGGATTTGTTAAACGAAAACGAATTATTATTATAACTTTTTTTTTTGTTATTTTTATATTTTGCGAAAATTAATATGGGGAATTTGCTATATTTTTAATATTAATATAATTAAATCTATTATGTAATTTTAATTAATTATATTTTATTCGTACATTTTATTTATAGTAATATTATATAAATTTTTCGTATTAAAATAAATTAACGTATTAATAATAACGTATTATTTATAGTTAAATATGTTATATAATTTCGTATTAACATATATATTTTATTTGTAATTAATTTACTAGTTAACGTTTTTATGTATTTATTAAAAAATTTTCGTTTTATTTTACCTTTTTTAAGTATTATTATAACCTATATGTTAATAACTTTTTTTATATTTTTGAGACCTAAGATTTTATTCGTTTTAGGCGTAATATTTACGTTTAAATCCTTTTGGAAATTTTTATTCGGATTATATAATAATACCGAATATTTAAAAATTACGTGTAAATATTCCATACCGCGTTTTTATATATAATTTGTATTATCGTTTATATAATCCCGTAAATTATAGTATTTATAAAACGGTTATATAATATATATTTCCTAGTTAATCGGCCCGGTTTATAAAGTTATAAACTTCTTTTCGTATTATTTATAGGATGCTTAATTTATATTTTTTTTTTATTAAATTGTAAAAGCCGTAATTAATTAAAGGTTCGTAATTAACTTAGTAATTTAATAATTTATAAAGCCGGTATAATCAGTTATAACGCAAATTTTATTTTTCCGGTTATTGTTGCTTAAAATATTTCGAACTATATTATAAATATCTAATATTTATATAAATACCGTATGTGTAAATAATAAAAAGTTTTATTTATAATATAAGTTTTTCGTAATATTGTTAAGTTCGTAAATTTTAATCAATCATAAGATGTTTTAATTAATATGTATTTTTATTAATGTTAAAACGTAAAACATTAATAACTTTCTAATTTTCCTTTATATTAATATAGTTTTATAGTATATACCTGGTATTTAAAATCGGTTACGTATAATATGCATTTTCCGTAAGAAATATTTTATATTTTAGGATAATCGAATATTATATAGGTAATATGGAGCTGTTTCAATTAGGACGAAACCTTAAAATATATTATATTCCGAGTTTTAGTAATAATTTCTGTTATTTTTTAAATTATGTTTTCGTTACCCGTTTTTGGGGTTATTTTAATAATGGTTACGGTTATTTATAAGATCGGCTTTTCGTAACCCGTTTTTGGGGTTATTTTAATAATAATTCCGGCTGTTAATAAAATCGGTTTTTTATTATTTATCTGTAAAATTGTTTTTAAAGGGTATTATTAATAAATTTTACCTCCTTTTTTATTTAGCCGGAAATATAAAATTTGCCGGGTTTATTTAAAGTTTAATATTTACGGTATTATTAATAATTATGTTTAATATATTGGTAAATTTATTGATATCCCGTATTATAATAAGTATATAAAAGTATATATTAGAATAAAAATTTTAAATATTAAATAAAAAAAGCAAATTAATAATAATTATTATATTATAAATACATTAAAATTAAGTAATATAACATAATAAAATATAAAAAGGTTTATGAAATAATTATGAAGTAAATGGTAATAAATATTAAATAATTATAATAATTTTATTCAGTATGTATTTAATTAAAAAGATTTTATAAATTATATTAAATAATTCGGAATAAAATTAAAAGTATCGTATAATTTATATACGGTTATTAGTTTTTTTTTATATTATTACTTCGTTATTGGAAAAAGTATTAATACCTTTTAAGTTAATATTTAACAACTTATATAAATTTAATTATTTATATATTTATAATTATATAATTTTAAAATTCGTATATATTTTAATCCTTATTATATATATTATTTTCGGATTTCTTTTTAACCCGTTAATTATCCGAAAGCTTTATTTATATACTATAGATTTCTTTTTATTTTATATTATTAAGAATAATATATCCGGATATTTCTTAATATATATATTTTACTTTATTTTATATATTTTATATTTTATATTTTTATTTTTAGTTTTGATTAATTTAAAATAGAACCAGTAAATATATATTATTTTTAAATTTTTGATATATTATAATTTTTTATATAGTACTTAATATTAAATAATTATTATAATAGTATTATTACCGTTTAATAAAGTGGAATATAGCAATTACGTCCGTAATTTATATAACTATATAATAAGAAATTAAAGCATATATAAAGATATAAATGCTATTAAGCTAATCTTTAATACGACTTATATTGATTATGGTATTAATTTCCCCAGGTTAACCTTAGCTATATATATCGTCTTTTAAATCTTATACCGATTAAAAAATTATTCGATAAAGTTACGGTATTATATGGTTTTAATAAAACGGAATTTATTAAAATATATTAAAAAGTATAATTTATTTACCGTTATATATACCTTACCGTATATTTTATTAACGATAATATCGGAGTTGTATTTAAGCAAATACTCGGGAATTTTAATTATATATATATAATTTATGAAACGTTAATACGAAACGTATTTATATATAATAACGGTTTTTAATTTCCGTTTTTATTAAATTTAACAAAAATAACAAAATAAGATAAAGGTTTATTCGTTTTTTTATTATATTAAAATATAATATTAAAGTTAACGATATAAGGAATATAAATTACTGGATAATAAGTTTTTAAAATTGCACAGCAGATATTTTTTATATTATAAACTTAACCGGCACTTATTTTTTAAAAACCTATATAATTCGGGCCGTTTAACGTTTTCGAATATTTATATACGATAATAACTTATATAACATAGATAATATTAGGGATATAATAATTTCGTAATTCCTATTAAAAGTATAAAATTACGATATATTATATAATATAATTTATATAAACTTTATTTTTATAATATTAAACCAAAAAAATCCCTAATTATAATTACTTAATTAACGATTAAGTAACTATATATAAAGAATAAATTCGAAGGTAATATGGTATATTCGGTATTAATTTTAAGGATTTTAATAATTACTTAAAATGTTTTATTATTATTATACGGATATAAGATTTTAAAGTAAAAGATATTTAATTTTTACCCGGGGTTTTAGTTATACCGATAAAAAAAAACGGTATTAAAAAAAAGAAGGTTCGTATTTTTACGTATTATTTATTTCGGATAACGAAATTTTAAAAGCCGTAACCCGAGATACCGGTAAGGCTTAAATTACCGGGAAAAACGTAACGGAGTTTTGATTAAAATCCGTTACGAAATCGAGATTTTAAATATTTCGAATTGGTATTTAAAGAAAAACGGATATTAAAATAACTGTATACGTAATAAATAGATAGTTTTTTTAATATTAGCGAAAAATTATTTATATTATTTATTTACCTATATAATTGATTTTTGTATTAATTAATCAATTTTAATTAAAGTATTTTAAGGGTTAAAAAAATAAAAATATTTTAAAAGTTATTATAATAAATTTAAATCTCCTTAGAGAAGACGTAACCGTAAAACAAAATTAAACAAATGGATAGATTATAATATCGGTTACTAAGCTTTACTAAGCCCTAACTTTCTTATAGATTGCCCTGTTATGCCCCTATCGACGACTATTCTTAACCGAATTCTGGACGGTTTTCGTAATCCGGAACAGCCGGACACATTATTACTTGTAATTTTCCAGTTTATATCGAGCCAAAAGTTAAATTTCGAAATTTTTAAACCTTTTACCGCTTATATTTAACTTTCCCAGCAATTCTTTTATACGGTCGATATTTTCTACTATAAAATCGTTTAACTTTTAATTATTTTTATTTATATAAATTAAATCGTATCCGAAAATTAAAAACAAAATCCGATTTTTTTGGGAAAAATCGGTTAAATCGACGGAAGTATCGATATTTTTAGCTTATCCTAAAGCTTTATTAAATTTAAAAACTTTAAAAAAAACGTTTTCCGTAAAAACTTTACAATTACGGAATACCAGTATTTTGTAATAGGAATTACCCGGCATATTTCAGCTATTTTAATTAATAGGAATTCGAGAAGTCGTAAAATCGATTAAGGTTAAAATCGTAAAACTGGCAAAAAGTCGCAAAACAGCCATTTTATACGGACTTAAAGTTTACCGCAAAAAGCTTAATATCTCCTAAGTTATTATCTGCATTCCAGGAGATTTCCCTTACCGAACCATAAAGCCAAAGGGCATAAGGTTTATCAGGGTCGAAGTTTATCGGCATTACGCAATCAGCTTCGGAATAAGGCTTTTCGTAACCGAAACGTATAATTTATTATTACCGTAAAAACCATTAATGGTTGCCGTATTCGAAGATATTAAGTAAAGTATTTATCGTATTAATTATTGGTATAATTACTTCGTATCTTTAGCTTAGCCTGGATAATACGGCTTAAACCCAACAACCTTGCGTAATAAATTTAAAAAAAATCTAATTCGGTATAATAAATCCAGAATTATAAGTTGAAAAGGAATATTTATTAATACTTATAACAGATTTTAATTTAAGATCGTAATATATATTTTCGTTAATTTTTTTTAATTTAAAAAGTTTATTATATATTTATTATAATATATAGTTAATCCGGATTAAGAAAACTTAATATTAATATATATAATTTCACTTTGTTTAAAGGAGACATAACCGTGGAATAAAATTGAACAAATAAATAGATTATAGTATCGGTTACTAAGCTTTACCAAGCCTTAACCTTTTCATAGATCGCCCTCTTATGCCTTTATCGACGACCATTTTTAACCGAATTCTGGACGGTTTTCGCAATCCGGAACAACCGGATAAATTATTGCTCGTAATCCTTCAATTTATATCGAACTAAAAGTTAAATTTCGAAGTTTTTAAGCTTTTTACTACTTATATCCAGCTTTCCCAGCAGTTTTTTTATAAGGTCGATGTTTTTTACTATAAAATAGTTTAATTTTTTATTATTTATATTTATATAAATTAAATTATATCCGAAAATTAATTAAATTAACGGAAATGTCGATATCTTTAATTTATCCAAAAACTTTATTAAATTTAAGGATTTTAAAAAAAACGTTCTCCATAAAAACTTTACAGTTACGGAATACCGGTATCTTATAATAAGAATTACCCGGTATATTTCAGCTATTTTAATTAATAAGGATTTAAAAAAGTGTCGTAAGATCGATCAAGGTTAAAAATAGCTGGTTTGAAGTTCCTAGCCCTTTTTCCTAGCTGACATCTAACACTTTTAGTTGTGGGACTGGCAAAGGGTCGCAAAGTGTTAGCTAGCAGGGGGTGCTAAACGCACCTTATATACGGAAAGGATTCTTCTGATCGGAAGATATATGTTCTGTTGCTAAGTTATATAAAAACTGTACGCGTATAAGAAATATACGTAAGTTAGCTTAATACAATAATATAAATGATATCCCCTATATCTGATAATTAAGAGTTGTATTCGTTTAATTCGCGTTATTATTAATTGATTAATTATTATTAAGACGATATAGGTTATATATCAGTAGTAATTATTTGTATATTTTATTAATTGTAATAATAATAATGTCGTTAACGTTTTCCGTTATTTATAACGGACTTAAGAACTGAAACCGTTTTAAGGGCGAATTCCAGGTTAGAACGTACGCTTATAATATATAGGATTATATCGATCCTAATTAATTATTCCCGTAGCCTGTTAAATTAATAAAACCTAATATAACCTTATATCCGAAAAGACGAATCCGCTATATAATACGAATTAATACCCTAAACGGTTCCTTAATTATATTTATATTTTCCGGAAAAACTTACGAAAAAATTAATTATATCGGTTACTTAACAAATACCTTTAAGATAATAACCGAAAGTAAATAAACTTATAATTAGGATTTTACGGCATATACCTATAAACATTGCAAATACGATACTTTCCGAAAAAACAGTAATAACCTTATAAATTAAGTCCTGGAATTAATATTTCCAACGATTAAAAAAATAAGTTTTGTTTTAGGAAAAAATTTACAAGAATAATACGCTAAATTAACTAAATTCGGCAAGGTATACGATAATAGGCTTTTAATTAAAATTTAACGAAAATACCGCAAAAAGATAAAGAAAATTTTCAAGTTAATAAAGAAGTTAAATAAATAGATTATAAAATAGTAAAAGGTTATAACTTGGGGATAGTAATATAAAGTCCTAAAGATAAAGATAACGATTATATAGGTTAATAACTTATATATAATACTGGTACTTATTATAAGGATTTAAATAATTACGTTTTAAATAAAAAAAAAACCTAAGATTAATAATAATACGATTAGTTATTAGGAAATAACGGTTAAATTTTTAAATTACTGGATTATAACTTATTTATAATTTATGTCCAAAAATATTAAAATAACGTTTCCTATGTTTTACAGGACGTTTACGGATTTTGTTAATTAGAACGATTTTAATTAAGAAAAGGTTAAAGATAACCTTTAACCGCAAAGGAGGACTTTAAAGTATAAGCCGAAATAAGGCGGTTATAAAAGTTTTTAAACGGGCCGAAAGAGTAGTTATAATAAGCAAAAACGCTAAGAATTAAACGTATAAAGGATTTGGTATAAAACGTACTTAAACCTTTCGTATACGTTGCCCTAATACTTTTACGCGTTTTTTAACAAAGTTTTAGTAAAGTTTAAGCTTAGTAAGGTAATTTTAACGTTAAATTAGGACCGAATTATTTCTGATTAATTCTTAAAAGAAAAAATTAATCGTTTATTAAAAATTATAAAGAAAATAATTACCTAGGAAATAAATTAATTTTTAAAAAAAATAAAAAGGGTTTTAACGTATTTTATAATCTTTAATTAACGTAATACCGTAAACGCCGCGTTTTACTTTTTAAAAAATTCGATTATTTTAAATTTAAAATTTACGATATATATCTTTAACTTTATTAATAAATTCCTAAATTATAAAATAACGATTTAAGGCGATAAAATATACGGAGGGAACAACTTTGTCTTAATTAAAAGATACGGAAAAGTAAATATATTACTTTAAAACTTTAAAAGCTTAAAAACGTTACGTTTATACGATATAGCTTATTACGAAAACTTCGTATATAACTTAATATTTATCCGGCAGTTCCGAAAAAAAAAATATTAATAAAATAACCGAAAAATTAATAACTTTATTCGAAACAAATATAATTAAATAATTACTATGTTAATAAACAAATTTAATTAATTCGTTATCGAAAATATTAGTACGATAATTATTTATGCAGCTTTCGTATTTTATAAACGAAACGTTAATTTATATATAGCGAAACTATTACGAATCGGTAACGGTATAATTTAACATTTAAAATTAGGATATTTAAGGCCCGAAGTAATCGCATAGTTATAGTTTTATATAAAGAGAATACGTTTAAAAAGTCCTATAATAATTAAATACCAAGTATATAGCAAAACGAAAGTTAAAAAGTAAATACGCCGAGAGCCGAAGAAAGGAATTTTCCGATTAAGATAACGAATTGCTATTAATTTTACGGATTTCGAAAAAAACCTTAAAAGATATAGATATGTTATATTCATTACCGATAGGTACTTAAGTTTTATTTAATATATTTACTTTAAAAACCGAAAACAAAATATATTAATTATAACGTTCGAATATTTTTTAAAAATTTTAAAAATTTAAAACAATTTTTTTTATAGGTAATCGAATATAATAACGAAATTTTAAAAAATTATTAATTCCGAGATATACTATAATCGCCTTTTTTTAATATTAGTTTTAAACTTTTAATACCGTATATTTAAATTTAGAACAGGGGTATAAAACGTTTAAAAAATATAATCAAAACAAAATAATTACGATACGAAATAACATTAAATTACTTTCGTTCTTAATTGTATATATTTTTAAAGTAATAGCATATCTATATGACCGTACCCTTAAATACGCACTTTTTTAACAAAACCTATACGAAATTTATTACATTTACCTAACGTATAAAAACGGTATTATAATACTTAATCGGAAGCCTTAATAAGCTTATTTATAAATATACAGTTATATAATTTACGTTATAATAATTACCGTTATAAAGAAAAAATAAAAATTTAAAAATTAAATTTTAAAACTTAAATTAACTTTTTAATCGGTTACCGATTTACGAATATTTACGAAATTTAAAACCCGCTAATTAATAAAGTTATTATTATTCGAAACTTATAATTTAACGAAAAGGCTACCTTTGTAAGTAATATTAAAAACCTAAAAACGATTTTTTATATGTTATAAAAAAAACTATAAAAATTATTACGACAAATAAAAATACCTAATTAAAGCTTAAGCCACCTAAATATACAAATAGAAAAAAAAGATAAAAACCTAAGCGGAATAATTTAACTACCGGTTAAACAAGAAAAATAATTCCAAAATAATATAAACGTATAAGACGTACGAAATAAAAAGGAATAAGCCTGTTTGTATAAAACTAATTACCCTTATATAACAATTATATGTAAACTATTTCCGTCCTTTAAACTATTACTTTTATTAACGTTTGCTTTAATAATTGCTATGATTATTACGTTAACGGAAATAATAAAAATAATTTTAAGTTTTTATTATGTTATTTAATTTAAAATAACGGTAAAAAACGAAAATGCCTTATGAGTTATAAATATAAGTTTCTCGTATATTTCGTATTAAGAAAATAATTATCGGTACGATTATAAAATATAAAAAACCGCGTTTAACTTAAAATAAATAACTTATTTTATTAATACGATCGATAATTGGCCGGTAAACTGCAAGAATTTAAAAAAATTAATTACCCGAAATATGCGCCACCTTAATCAGAAAAACCTCGATACGAAAATATATAAAGTCCTTAAATTGCAAAATTAGATATATAAACGTAACTTATTACTATTACCGTAAGGCCATAAAAAACTAAATATATACCCTTTAAAAGAAATATATCGTAAAGCCGAAAAAGCTTACTTATAAAACTACAAAAAAATCCGATCCTAGGAAGTTGTTACTTAATCTTCAGTTAAAAGAAAATAAATTCTAAGGTACATATACATATACGTTTATAAAATTAACAAATATAACTGGTTACAAAAATGCAAAATATATCTTATTGTATAAGGTAATTAATAATTAAAAAACGTTTATAATAATATATACGTAGTTATTTTAATTAAAAAAGCTTTATACGGCTTAAAAAAGTTGCTATTATTATAACAAAAAAACTTCACCAGAACGTTTAAGAAATTAGGACTTAGCTCCGTTCTTTATAAACCTTATTATTTTATTCGTTAAAAATATTTATCTTCTTCTTTATAAACGACATTATAATAACATATCGTAAAAAAATTAAAACCTCGTTAATTAGTTAATTTACCAAATTTGACATTGGTATACCCTTACAAAAGTTAAAGACATATAATAATTTCTCGGTATCAAAATAATTAGAAATAAATTTAATAGAAAAATCTGGTTATTCCAATCTAAATTTATAAACAAATTAATTAACTTGATCCCTAAAAAAAATCTAAATAACTTCCTAAAAACGCTTATAACTAACGTTAAACAATTATAAAATGCTAATTTAACTTATTTAGGATTTATTAATAAATATTAAAAAAAAATCAATTCCACTCTTTATATAACAATTAATACGTAACCCGATATATCCTTTACCGTATTCCGACTTACTCGTTTTAACCTAAACCTTAACGACATATATTACAAAGCCGCTAATCGAATTATATTATACCTAATTAAAACCAAAACGCTAACGTTATAATTGAAAAACGAAAATTGGTTAAATACTTAAAAAAAACGCCTCCTTTACAAATAACACGATCGATCGAAAAAATTCCCAAACTTACGTTATAAAGGTATTTAAAAAAATAATAAAATAACAAGCGAATAAACAAAACACAATAACTATTTCCATAACCGAAACGGAATTACTATCCCTTAGGTAAGCTGTAAAAAAAGCCTTATTCAACTTTCGACTAATTAAAAAACTAGGAATCACCCTAAATACTAAACCGCTTAATATATAATACAATAATTAACAAATAATATAACTTATTAACGCTGACGTTACCCTATTATAAACGAAACTATAGCACGTAAATATACATAACCACTAACTACGAAAAACCGCAAAAAAAGAAATTTAATCAAAATAAATTATACGCTTACAGAAAACATACTAGCTAATAAACTAACTAAAACCTTATTACGCAAACCGTTTAAGCACTTCAAAAAACAACTAAAACTAATAAATATTACGGAAACCCTTAAACGGCAAAAAAACACCTTACGAATAATTTTAAAAAAGGAATTAACTGATTAAAAAAAATTAATTACCAGAAAAAAATGAAATAAAAAACTATAACTTTAAGAAATAATAATATGTAACGATCAACGCCATAAATACTTCAAGGCGTTAAAAAAGTATATCAACTAATAAAAGGTACTAAACGTACCCCATATACGGAAAGGATCCTTTTAATCGGAAGATATATATTCCGTTACTAAGCTACACAAAAGCTGTACGCGTACAAGAAACATACGCAAGTTAACCTAATACAACAACACAACTAATGTCCCCTATATCTAACACAAAGCCATCTTATACGAACTTAAGATTTACCGCAAAAAGCTTAACATTTCTTAAGTCATTATTTGCATTTTAGGGGATTCCCCCTGCCGAACCAGCTAGAGGGCATAAGGTTTATTAGGGTCGAAGCTTGTCGACATTGCGCAAATAAGTTTCCCAGCCGACATTAATCGAGAAATTACGTATTTACGGGAACCCAGTAATCGGTTTCGAGATAAGGTTTTTCGTAACCGAAACGTATAATTTATTATTACCGTAAAAACCATTAATAATTACAGTATTCGAAAATACTGGGTAAAGTATTTATCGTATTAATTATTGGTATAATTATTTCGTATCTTTAGCTTAGCCTGGATAATACGGCTTGAACCTAACGACCTTGCATATATAATTTAACATATTAGGGATTAGCGAAAATAACGAATATAGTAAATAAATAATATTATTAATAATTTTAATTAATATTACGTAAATATATATATTTATTACGTTTTAAGATCGTAACGTGACGTCGAAACCGAATATATTTTTTGCTATACGTTTAAATTAGAGCTATTTAAACCTTATTTTTTATTTTTTTAACCTGGTATTATAATTAGCTTTTAATCTGTTATTGTTATTATTATCGGATAAGTATTATTTGCTTTTAGTGCGAGATTTTTTAATTTCGATAATTATTGTTATTTCGGATTTAACTTTTGAGAAATTATTTAAAACATTAAATTATATATTATTATATTTTGGTAACCCTGGCGAATCCGGTAAAAATATAAAAGCAAACGAATTATGCAAATATAAGTACGGTAACGAAAATGCGGCCGGTAAATTAAAAATATTAAGAAATAATAGGTTTTATGCTAGCGTTATAAATAACGGGGATTAGGTAAGTTTTTAATTAAGATTATTTAATATATTATAAATTATACGTATAATTATAGGCGTTATTATAACCGGGGTTTCGATTTTAAGTTACGAAGGTATATAAATTATATACCGGGTTAGTATTTAAATTATTGAATTTATTATTAAATTATTAATTATTAGTTTAAACCGGGCGGTTATATATAGAATATTTTAATTAGGACCTGGCGTAATTTGTAGTAATTTCGCAATTTCTTTTTAAAGTTTATCAAGTTTGTAACGCGGTATTAATCCGTAATTTATATGGATCGGTCCGCGGTATAGGGATATAACGCCTTTATTTTCGTTTAAGCGAATTTTACCGTTTACGAAATGTTTCCCGTATTTTCTGTAAAATAATAAGTACGGTTTTTTGATAAATTAAATATAGCGCAGATAAGAGGCCGTTTTTTAAAACGTTTTAATACTGTTATTTATCGAGTCTAGAAACCGTTTTATTAATTTAACTGCGTTTTGGATTAGATAAAGATTTTAAGCTTTATTTAATTTTTTTTAAAAACGTATTAAATAAAAACCGTTTAAGTTTAATGGAAATAAATATTTATTTTGCTTTTTTATTATTAAACGGAAATAATTATGTAGAAAATAATTCGTTTGCCTATTGTTTATATTAGAATTTTATTATTTCCTAAATAACCTTTTTTAACAAACCGGTTTTTAACGGTTTTACGGAAATATTTTTAAATTTAAAGGTTCTGGTATATAAATAAGATTAGACGTATATAGGTTGTAATAATGTCCAGCCGGATTAGGGTTATTAAGGTCTTTTTTTAATATAACGGCATTGTTTTTTTTTAAATATATTACAATCGCCTTACGTATATATTTGCGGTTAAATAACGTATGTTATTAAGGCCTTATTTTTATCCGGTTCCGTAAATTAGTATTAGTTTATTTCGGAGATTTACGGGTAATACGAGTAATATTTTAATTAATTAGAGGATAAAATTAAGATTTGGTAATTACTTTATTTTGATCGGGGTTATCCGTAATAAATTACGTATCGTTTTTTTATTATCCGAATTTATTACGTTAATTTTTATAATGATCTTTATTTTCTTATAGGTAATACGGTTTTTTGTTTATTAGGCCTGGGTTTTTTCGTTATTTTAGCTTTTTTTATAATAGATAATTTAGTTTTATATTTATCGAACGTTTAATAAATGCAAATAATATGGTTTATTTATATTTAATTTTATTTAATCGTTTATAATTACGAACCGTTTAATTAAATTGTTATTATATATTTTTATAGAAAAACTTTTTAGTATTTCCTATTATATTATTCGATTACTATACGGGATATTTATATTTAATTTAATAACGACGGTAAATATAACGATGCGGACAAAATTATTAGGCTTTTTTAATTTGTCATATATACGAGTTTGGTTACCGTAAGGTATTTTAAAATTATAAAACTTAATAGCTATTTTTATAGTTTTCGGCAAATACCCCCGGTGTTTTAACGTTTTAATTAGGTAGTTACGGATATTTATAGTTTTCGTTTTATTATTAATATAAATAATAGTTATGATAATAGTACGTAAATTATTAAGTCAAGTTTTAACGTTATTATTTAGTAATTCGGAAATATTTATTATTAAGAAATATAAGTACGCTTAATTTTAATATTAACCTTTAAATATAGGAAAGATAATAATATTAATTTCGGGCCGATTAATATTAAAATACCGGATTTCCGTTTTATAGCTATATTTAATTAAACCGCCGATTTAATAAAAGCCGTTATATTTCGCGATTTTTTTCTTTATAATATTAATAATAGTTATTATATACGTAAATTGATATATATAAATAAAAAGAATAAAACGTAGATTACGGATATAAGTATAGTTAAGCCGGAAATCTTTTTATTCCGATAATAAATATACTTCGTTAATAATAAGAAAATTATATTATCGTTCGAAAATAAGATTTAATATAGTAATTTAAAATTTATCGTTTAATACGTATTTAAATTTAAAAATAATATGGTTATATTATCCGGCAGTTTTATAATTAAATATTTTTAAATTAAGTGTTTTCTTATTTACGAATATTAGAATAAAAGCAGAATATAAAATTATTAATATAAAAATTTATTATTTCTTTTACCAGCTTACTTAATAATATAATTTGAATAATAATTAAATCGGTTATTAAAAAAAGGTTTAAATAATTAAGGATTTTTTAAAGTTTGTTTTAATAAAGAAAAAATATTAAGTTTTCCGAAAACTAGATTATATACCATATCGATTTATTTTTTCCGCGGAATACGGCCTTATTTATTAAATATAACCCTTAATATAAAGCAAATAAACCGACGGCGCAATGTTTTTATAAAGATATCGGCCGTATATATAACGTTAACATATAAGTTAATTACGTTTATATCGGTAAAAGATTAGTAAAACTATCGGATAAAAATAAACGTTTCTTTTAAAAGGTTAAATACTTAAAAATTTAAGGTATTTATCCTAAACCTTTAAATATATTATCCATATATGGTTAATTAAAAACAATATATATTTCGGGGTTTATTATAATCGATATTACAATTTGTATATTATTATTTTGGCCCGTAAGGTTATGTTATCGAAATGCTGGCCTAAGGGAGGTAAAAGGTTATAGCATGCCGAAAACGAGATTTTCTGCTATTTTTTCCAGCTTATAATACTAATTACGTTTTAATTAAAACCAAATATATATAAGGAAATTCACATTTCAATTTCATATTAATTTTTCGTAATTACAAAATAAATAACGTTAATTTAAAGATATATTTAAAAAATTCGTTTTAATAATTTCTGAAAATTTATATAGAACTGCCGAAAATAAGCTTAAAAAATCATAATTTTTTATCAGGCCTTATTTTAAAGGTTTTGTTATTTTTGTAAATAAGTTTCTTAAAGAGGTTCAATTAATATATTAGACCCCTGATAGATATTTCTTAATTAAAAGCTTTAGCTGTAACTACGGCTGCTATGCCGCAGGCGCAGCCATAACCTCCAAAATGGGATCCTGATCACGATGAGGCAAATCGCAAGAAACAGCTGGTTCAAATCCAGCTTAGGCTACCGTTCCCCTAGGTGGCGCCAGCCTAGCAGGGAGCTAGACCAATTGGGGCTTCGGCCCCGCTACCGTGTCGGCGACAACCGGAAAGGTTGGGGGCTTTGGGAACCAAACAATCAAAAACCAATCGTGTATCTTATCTTCAGTTGTCGTATTACATAACCCGCATTGCGTTTTTCCGGTCCTTACCAAGAAGGGACGGTTTTTAAGGGGTGCTTTCCGGTTGCGTTTATGTAAAACCTTTTGTGTATATATATGTAATAAACGGATCAGCTATATATATGTATATAGCTAGATACCTTAATAGCACTTTACCTTATATATACTTTTATTACGCCTTAAAAACATATTTAAATTATTTAACTGTAATATATTTAATTATTCTTACTTAATTAAATACTCCTTAACTAATAATAGCTATATCTTTTTTTAAGTTAGCGTGTTATATTTAGCTTTATCGCGGACGTTAAATTATTATTAGTTTCTTTTAACTCTTTTATTATAAACGGCGTTATCTCTTTTTATTTACACTTTTTAACTCCGACTTTTCATACTTATTAAAATTTAAATATCTTATTTAATATATATTTCTTATTATGTTCAACGTCGATATTACATCTTTTAATTATATAGTGTTAATCTAATAAGAAATTAACACAGTTATATTTTACAATATACGTTACAATACGCTCTATAATATATTATTAAATGTAGGGCATATTAGGTATATTGTTACGTTCTACTAGATACAGGTGCTTTTTATATACATATAAATTTCGTATAATTTATTAACCGAATATATATTTCCCGATTAAAGGGACATCTTTTATATATAGAATGCGTTTAATAATTACTATTAGCGGATATAACTCTATAACGCTTTAAAATATTTATAACTTTAATCGTTATTTATAATTATTTCTTAAAACCATAGTTTTTTATTTAATTGTTTTTCGGCTATAAACCTTTTATACTTAACATCTTTTTTAAAATTAATCGTAAAATATTTCTTTTTAGTTTTAAAATTTTTATAAAGTTTATTAAGTTTTATTAATTTTTCAAATATTTTAATAATTCGCGTAATAAACTTTAAATTAAGTTATCAATTAATACATTACTTATATTAGATTGTTAGATATAAATCGTATTATTTAGGTTAAGCTAAAAATAGAAAATAATTATATTATTAATTAATACGATAAATACTTTACCTAATATTTTCGAAAATAGCAATGATTAATAGTTTTAACGATAACGATAAATTATACTTCGGTTACGAAAAGCCTTATCTCGAAACCGACTTTTACGTAATGCCGACAATCTTTAACCCTGATAAACCTTATGCCCTTTAGCTAGTTTAGCAAAGGGAATGCCCTGGAAGGCCCGAGCTTTTATTAGCATACCTTCGATCCAGTAAGCCTTATATAAATTACCTTTGCAAATAATAACTTAGGGAATATTAAGCTTTTCGGGGCAAATCTTAAGTTTATATAAAAAAGCTACTTTACGACCCTTCGTTAGTTTTATAACTTTTTTAACCTTAATTATTTTCGAGGCATTTTTTTCAATTCCTATTAATCAAAATAATTAAAATATACCGGCCAAATCCGAATATGAAATCCTAATATTTCGTATTTCTAGAATTTTAACGGAAATAATGTTAATATAATCACCAGATTTAAATAAAATAATTAACAGAACAAAATATATTAATATCTTTATCGATATAAATAACTTTTTCGAATAATAACGGCTTTTATTTTTAATTTTCGAAGTTAATTTAATTAAAAACGGCAGACATAATCGATTTTTAAATAAACTTATAAAAAAAATATCCGGCTTATAAATAAAGTAGTAAGAAAATTAAAGAAATCCTAATAATAAGTTTAATAACGTAGAAAACTAACTTTTAACTAGATATAAGCTGGAAAACTAAGAATAATAATTTTTCCAGCTATTTCGGATTGCGAAAACCGTCTAAAATTCCGTTAAAAATGGTCGTCGATAAAGGCGTATATGACTAAGCATTTTAAAACAACCTTAAAGTAAAACCCTTAAACGATTAAAATTATACTAATTCTTTTATATCGGAAAAACTTACAGCCGCAAAAATTAGAGTTTAATAAAACCGAGTAACTAAGAATAATATAGTTTATTAATTTGTTTTATTTAATAATACGGTTACATCTCTTTTTAAAAGAATATATTGCTTATTAATATATAATTTATTTTAAAAGTTTTCTTAGCCATTTTTTATAATTAATAATTATAAACATTTACGTATTAAAATTTTACTTCTAATAAAATACTAGCAATAGTACTAAATCATATAATTTGTTAATTATATCATGATATATTTACTGGTTTATTATTTATATTTTGTTTAAGTATATAATTAATTAAAGTGAATTAAAATTTTTGTTATAGTTTACGTTAAAAATAATTATTTCATTTTCTTTATTCGCCCGTTATTTTATTATTTTTTTAAAAAGTTTTTTTACGTAAACATAGTAATTTTTTATAATAATCGTATTATCCGGAAAAATAACGTCGATTTAAGTATTTAACGAATTTTTATTTTCGAATTATACCGTAAACGTTTTAACTCCGATTAGATATAATATAATTCGATTAATAGCGTTATAATATACGATATTGGAGTTTAGGTTAAATCGGGTAAATCGGAATATAATAAAAAATATAATAAGTTACGTAATACTTATTACGTATAAAGTAAAACTACTTTTTTTAATATTTATTACTGGAACTTAAATAAGTTAAATTAAATTTCTGTAATAATTTAACGTTCTCTCTAGAGACGTAACCGTGGAACCAAATTGAATAAATGGATAGATTGTGCTATCGGTTGCTAAGCTGTACCAAACCCCAACCCTTTTACAGACTGCCTAGTTATGCCCCTATTATCGACCATTCTTGACGGAATTCTGGATAGTTTTCGCAATCCGGAGTAGCCGGATAAATTATCGTTTATAATTTACCGGCTTATATTAATTTAAAAGTTAACCTTAGACGTTTTTAATCCTGTTATTATTATTATCCAGTTTTGCCAGTATTTCTTTATAAACCGGATATTTTTTAATATAAGTTATTATAAAAATCGATTATTTCCTTTATTTTAAATTAAATCGTAAGTTAAAATTAAAATAAAACTTGTTTTTTTCGGAAAAGTTATTAATATCGATAAAAATATCAATATATTTTATTCGGCCGATAATTTTATTTAAACCGGATAACTTAATCGAGATTATATCCCTCGAGATTCCGGAAATATGAAATATTAAGATTTTATATTCGAATTTGGTTAATATATTTTGGTTATTTTAATTAACAAAGGTTTAAAAAGTTTTAAAATTAATCGAAATTAAAAAAATCGTAAAACTGGCGAAAGGTCGTAAAGCAGCTATTTTATACGGATTTAAAGTTTACAGCGAAAAGCTTATTATTTTTTAAGTTATTATTTAAAATTCCTTTTGCTAATCCGTAAAATTAAAAGCCATAAAGTTTATTAAAGTCGAAACCTGTCGGTATTACGTAAGTAAACCTTTTAAGCCAATATTAATCGAAAAATTACGTATTTATGGGAACCTAATAATCGGCTTCGGGATAAGGTTTTTCGTAACCGAAATATAATTTATCGTTACCGTAAAAACTATTAATAATTGCCGTATTTAATAATATTACGTAAAGTATTTGTCGTGTTAATTATTAATATAATTATTTCGTATTTTTAGTTCAGCTTAAATAATACGGCTTAAATCTAACAACCTTGCGTAATAATTTAACATTTATTATTACTATATTTAAAAAGCAATTTAATTTTTTTTTTATTAAGTTGATTAACTTTTTTACAAGGCTAAATTAAAAGAGTTATATTTTTTTTTATCTTAATACATAATTACTTCGACGCCGAGGAATTATTGTAAATTTTTACCCCTTATAAGAGTATACCGTTATAAAATGTAGTAAATTACCTAATTAATAGGCTCTTAATTTTTTTTGCGATATATGTTTACGATACCGTTTAAATAAAATAATAAGGTTTATAAGAAACGGGGCTAAGTTTTTATGTTTTAAACGATTGGATAAAGTTTTTTAATATAATAAGGGCAATCTTTCTACGTTATATCAGGATTTATTAATTAAGAAAGTTCTATTATATTAAAAATAGATTAAGGGCGTTTATATATATACTTTTCAGCCGTTATAATAATTAAATGCAGTAATCTAGGGAATAGTCTATAGTTGTTTCAGAAAGGATTAAATAAGTTTAAGGCTGTCTTAAATAACAGCTGTAGCCGAGATATTCCAGCTGCGGGTACTTAAAAGTACTAATTATTTATACGTTTTTTTATATTTAGGAATTTTATTTACGTAATTTTTAAAAATAAAGGTAAAATTTGTAAATTATTACTTAATAAGCTATTATACTTTTTCATTTATATAACATTTAAATTGTAGTTTTTATTATTTTTATTAAAAATCAACCTGCTTAAAATCCTATTATATCGAAAACCTCATTTATTTAATTAAATATTAAATGTCATTTAATTTATTTTATGTTTTCTTAAATTTTATAATAGGTATAAATGGTTCGAAACTTTTTTTATTAAATAGTTTTATGAATGTATTAAGATTAATTTTCCTTTTTAAGCATTAAAAATTAATATGTCCTTTTTAAATTTTTTAGCGGAAGTTATAATCATTAATTTAAAAATAATATTTTTTAACCTTATTAATGCTTTTTTTTATTTATTTAAACGTCTTTATACTATTAGTTTAAAATATAGATAGTTTTTTTAATATAAGGCTTAATTTTATTAAAAATATTTTAATTTTAAATGTTTTTATAATTATTATTTTTATATTTACGTATTTTAATTCCGTAATATATTAAATAATGCTCTTTTTAAGTTTAAAATTTACAAAATAAAGTCTTTAATTGTAAAGGAAATATAGTGTATTATAAATTATTATAATTTATTTTTCTTTATACAATTTATATTTATTAATTCGATAAGTTATAAATTACTCTATTTCGACTGTAACTAATTTCGTTGTAATTTTCGTTATTTTTTAATTTATTTCTAGTATATAATTAACGCGTTTCTTCGTAGAGGAGACGTAACCGTAGAACCAAATTAAATAAATACATAGATTGTACTATCGGTTATTAAGCTTTACTAAACCCTAACCTTTTTAGAGGTAATTTCAAACTACCTAGTTATGCCCCTATCGACGACTATTCTTAACGGAATTCTGGACGGTTTTCGTAATCCGGAATAGCCGGACAAATTATCGTTCGTAATCCTTTAACTTATATCGATTTAAATATTAAATTTCGACTTTTTTAATCCCGTTATCGTTATTTTTTAATTTTACTAATAATTTTTTTATAAGCCGGATATTTCTTAACATATATATACGTAAAAATCCATTATTTTTACCGTTTTAAATTAAATCGTATCCGAAAATTAAAAGTACACACCGATTTTTTTCGGAAAAGTTGTTAATATTAATAAAAATATCGATATATTTTCCTTGGCCCATTATTTTATTTAAATCGGGTAACGTAATTAAAACCGTTTTTACTAACATTTCGAAAATACGGAGTATTAAAATTTAATATTTACATTTAGCCGGCATATTTTAATTATCTTAATTAATAAAAGTTTAAGAAAGTATCTTCAAATTAATCAAAATTAAAAAAATCGTAAAATTAACGAGAGGTTACAAAATAACTATTTTATACGGACTTAAGGTTTACCGCAAAAAGTTTAACATCTTCTAAGTTATTATTTAAAAATCCCTCCACTAAACCAGCCAGATAATATAAAATTTATTAAGGTTAAAACTTATTAATATTACGTAATAATTCTTTTCGAAATAAGGCTTTTCGCGGCCGAGGTATAATCTATCGTTACTGTAAAAACCATTAATAATTACCGTATTCGAAAATATTAAGTAAAGTATTTATCGTATTAATTATTAATGTAATTATTTCGTATCTTTAACTTAGCATAAATAATATAACTTAAACGTAAAGACCTTATGTAATTAACGAATTATTTATAAATTTTACTTAAACTAACGTTATAAACGTTATATTTAATTTATTAATATACTTTAAAAAGTTCGAAATATTTTATAAATTCGTATAATTAAACTCTTTTCTTTTCTTCATTATACCTTATATTGTATAAAGTATTTTAAATAATCTTCAACAATTAATATAAGTTTGCTTATTTCGTTTAATTAACAAATTTTAATAAATTTTCGATATATTATTAATAGGTTAACTTAATGTTTTTCGTCGGTCAAAAATAGACGATTTTCCTGCTTAGATATTAGTCCGTATTACTTATATTTTTTAACAACATATTTTTGATAAACTTTTTACTAATATTTTTATTTTAATAATAATTAAGCCCGAAAAGTAGCAAGATATTTACGTATAAGGTAATAACGTTTTTTTATATTAGGATTATAATATATTCCGTTATAAAAAGTTCCTAAACGAAAGTTTTATTTTATAACCATTTTTTTTTCTTTTATTAAATACCTTCGGTTTCTTAATTTAATAATATTTTTAATGAAGAACTCGTATTTTTTGGCCTTTTTTAAATATCGGAAATTATTTTATATATAAACTTTCTTTTAATTTACCGTTTAAGTACGTAATATTAAAGTGTATTTAAATTATATATTATATGTCGGCAATTAGTGCTTTCAGGTGCTTACGGCTGGTGCGTCTAAACTGCAGATGCTGCCTAGGACAGCCTTTATCCAGGAACTATCCTTTATATAGCTAAACGTATATATAAAAGCGATTACCCCCAAACTTCTTCAGTTTTTCCTCAAATAACCAATACGCATTTTGCCAGAATCCTATATTTAATTATTGTAACTGTTAATATAGTAACATTTTTTGGTTAATTGGTAACCGTAATACATTAAACGAAATAATTATTTGTAGGTTAAGTTAATAAAAAAGGTACGAGATTTAAAAAGGAATCGTTTAGTTAATTTAAAAGAAAGTAAGCGGTTAACGATAGTAAACGAATAATAAAAACGTACCTTAAAGCAGTTCTTTATAATCGAATAAAACAGTTTACCTAATAAAAGTTTCGTCTTTATGCGGGATAAGAAGTATACAATCAGTGATTTATTTTTTTCTCCTTTCGATTAAAAGGATTCCTAAAACGAAAAGTTTTATAATAAAGGGGAAAAACAAAAGTTTACGATGGACGTAACGGTAAAAAAGAGACCTGCTTTCGAGACTTTTACGGAAAAAACCTTATTACCTTAGTAATGATAGCTAAAAAACCGATACGAGACTTTTATATAGAAATAACAGCTTTAATTAAAATTAAACAAACTTTATATATTTTTAAGTACTAATTTAAATAAAATTAAAAAAAAACGTTAAGGTACGAAAATATAGATATAAGTTGGTTGAAAATAAAATTAAAGATTTAAAGTTTTAATAAAAAAAAAAGATAACATGATAAAGTAAATAAATAATATCGTAAAGCGATTATTAAATATACCCCAGTTCGAAAACGTACCTTAATAAAAACCGCTTTAACTAAAGGCAATACGAAACTTACGAAATGCAAATATTTGCAAAAGCATTTTACGAAACGTTTAAAAGGCGGAAAATTTACAAAAAGCCTTTATCGCCGTCAAAAATAACGTAAAAAAGATTAACCCCTTAAAAAAAGGCGAAACAAAATTAAAAAGGTAATTTATTAAAAAGCCTGATCCCCCGAAAAGGGAAAAAAGCGAAAAAAAAAACTACGTAAGGAAAAAAATATAATACGTAAAAACCCCAACGATTCAGATAGATTACTTTCAAACTCGTCTAAAGGTTCCCGAAAACGAAAAAGCCGTTATAATAATTCCCCAAGTACCTTTAGCAGCTTTTTAAGCCCTAATAACTTAAATAGCTCCAACGAATCTAACGTACGTTTAAAAAAAAAAGAAAAAAATTCCAAAAAATTTAATAATAATATAAAGCTACGTTAAAAACGCTTTAACTTCTTACTAAATAAAAAGAACTACTTAATAAGCTGGACTAATTAAAAACTTTAAAATAACGTCTTAACTTTTACCCTTAAAAAGATTAACTACGAGGACGGAATAAAACTAACATAACTTAATCAATTACGCCTCACAAGAACCATTACCAAAACGTACAAAAAAGCGTTTTTAAAATTAATTATAAGTATTAAAAAAAAAACGAAAATATTAAGAACCCTTAGGAAAACCTACGCAATTACAAATAAAGCTAAGTAAAAATATCTTTAAAAAAAACTTAACAAAATCACATACGACAAAGGTAACCTTATACAGTTTACTACAAAATTTCAAAAACTATTACGAAAGGTTAAGGGTTATGGCATAAAACTCGGATTAAAGGAATAAATTACCATATTCTTTACTGCTATAAAGGATCGTGCAGGCAGCTAATATAAAACGATTTAATTAGTGCTCAGGTAAACCAATTACTCCTTCCAGCAATTAATCGATAACTTTAACAGCAAATTCCATAACCGTACCAACAAAAAAAAAAACAGGAAATCCTATAACGCTTAAAAAAAAAAAAAAATAACAACAATAATAACAACTTCCGAAATAACAGGCCCGCGTAAAATAAAAACGGAAAGCCACTCTGCTTTAACTATAGCAAATACGGATACCTAACGAAAAATTGCTTTAAGCTGTAAAAAAAGAGAAACGGCAAAGGAAAGAAAAAAAAACGTAACCAACGCTAAGGCAACAGTAAACAGAACAACCAAAACAATAACTCTCGTAACGCCTATAACAGCAACAAGAACGAAAAACAATTTATTTTTAACGGCCTGAAAAATCTATACCGATTAAACGGAACAACCTTTAGCGTTTGCGTTACAAAACAACAATTTAAAAACCTTATGCAATAATACGATAAAATAATTCAACAAAAAACCCAAGGAACTTTAACGGTTAAATGCCCTAAAACCTAAGGAACTTTAATAGTTAAACAATTTAAAGCTCAGGCGATTAATCGCCTTAAACTATAAAAAGGTAAGCGTTTTAAAGGAATTATTATAAAAAACGCCATATTCCTATATATTTATTCCTCCTGCGGAAACAACCTAAATAAACTGCTTTAGAACTTAAAAACGAACGTCAATATTACAAACAATATTAACGACTTTAAAAAAAACACTATAATAAATATTAAATCCAAAGGAATCCAGATTATAACGGGTAAAGAACCCGTAATTACCACCTTTATTGGCATTATTAAATAACCTTTAAAAAAGCCCAATAAAAAAAAAACGAAATTACAGTTAGGTACACGCTATATATCGACAACTTCCCTTTAAAGGTATTCTCCGGGGAGATATTCTACAAAAAGGAAAGATATCTAAATTGCAATGCCTTAATAAACCTTAATAGGACTTAGTTATTAATAATTAACATTTTTCGGAAAGGATTTTTTCTATAGCTTTACGGAAAGCCGGAACCTATTATTAAGGCCTTAAATCTAGCAAACGACAAAAACTATTAATAAGGATACGTACTAAAAAAGGTATCCGGTAAGGAAAACGGCGATAACCTAATAAATAACTTAAAACGCGTACTTTCGAACGCTTTTAAAAACGGAAAAGTTTTAAAAACGGATAAAGTTATAAAAAAAATTATCTTTTAATACCGCCGCCTTTGCCACCCTAACACCGAACGACTAATATAAATTATTAAAAAGTTTACAGGGATAAATTTAAACCCTAACGATATAAAAAACATCCCTTATACGGCATACGATAAAGGGAAAATACGGAAAATATTATTTATAAACCTTTAAAAACAAAAGAAATATATGGAAAAAATTATTTAATACAACGTAAAGTTAATTAAGCTTATTAATATCGAAAATAAAAATTACTTTAATTTTATTATAAACGATTTATTACGTTACAAAAAATACCATTCGTTTAAAAATAAGGATAAGGTTTAATAAAACCTATACGCGTATATTACGCAAACTACAAAACGTTTAAAAACGTTACTACCGGACGAAAAAAACAAACGCAAAAAAGTATAAATTCTACGCCTTAACGGCAGTAAAAAATTCGGTATAACGATAATTAAAAACTTCTACGTTACAGAAAATATCGAACTGGTAATTTCTAACGTATATAATTAATATCAAAACGAAATTATAAAACAAAATATACAATTTTTATAAAACGAAACGCATGCGATTTCCGCGGAAATAAAAATCCCTATATATTTTTAAAACTTCGTAATAAAAATAACAACGTATATTATTAATAAGATAAGCCAGTTTACGGTAAAGGATATAATACTAATTAAATATTTTAAAAATGTATTCGAGCCGAATAAATTATATAAACCTAATAACGGTTATTTCCGAATTTTCGGCAGCAAATATATAATCCTAATTAATAAAAATTATCGAATTAAATCAGAAAAATTAGTAGCCCGTAAAATAAAAAAAATGTTATTAAATTATTAAAAGATATATAATTACAAAATATAACTATTAAAAGGCGGTAAATTATTTATAATACCGCATATTATTATTTATAAAAACCTAAAAAAACTAAGCAAACCTTATAATTTTAAAAATATTATCCGATCACTTTTACAGCTCGTACAAAAACGTTTAAAATACCGTTAAAAACAAGGCATAAAAATAAAAAACAAAAACAATAACGTTATTTTAAAAAACGATACGGACTAAAAAACCAAGCAGGTTAAACGCAAAAGGGAACGCCCGAAAAAAATTATCCCAAAACTATATACCTTAAAAGCCCCAAATAAAGCCTTAAAGTTAATTTAAAAGCTAAAACTAACCTTAACTTAAAAAGGCAAAGGAGAAAATGGTTTATATACCTTTTATTTTAACTTATTAACGTTAAATAACAATAAAAACCGTTTTAATAACTTTAAAAACACCGATTAAATTATCCGGAACGCCTATAAATACGAACAAATAATTAACATATTAAATATTAATACCTATAAGTTATTTACTGCTATAAATAACGGCCCGACCTTAAAAAAAGTTATAAAAAGCCTAGAACGAAAAATATAATTTAAGGCTATCTTTACAAAAATTAAGGAAAACCTTTTATACGAAACCTTTAAATTCACGTTTTTTAACGAAATTACCCAAAGGTACTTTATTAATGCTAAATAAATATTAAAAAAAATATACGTTTACAAAAAAGCTAAATAAATACAAAATACGTATTTGCGCAAAAGGATTTACAGAATAAAAAGGAATTAATTATAACGAAACAACAGTAAATACCGTAAAAGCAATGTATTAAAAGATCTTAATAATATTAACCGCCTTTTTAAGGTAATATATATTCCAAATAAACTTTATTATTACGTACCTAAACGGCAAGTTAAAAAAAAATATTTACATAAAATAGTTTCCGATATTAAAAAAATATTTTAACACGTATTTAAAAAATAGGGAAATATATAAATTCTTCCTTAAAAAAATTATTAAGCTAATAAACCCATTATACGGTCTAAAGCAAGCCGGAACCGCTTAATAGGAAAAAATAAAAAAAATACTTGCGAAATAAAGCTTCCGTTCGTTAATTTTAGACGACGTAATATATTATAACCCCAAAACAAAAAACGTTATCGCCTTATACGTAAATAACTTCCTGTTTTTCGGCCTTAATAAATAACATCTTAAAGATATCGCTAAAAGGATTATTAAAAACGTTTTAATTAAGGATTTAAGTAACGTGGACTAATATTTAAATGTACGAATTATCCGTTCCTTACTAACGGGAAATATTAAGCTAAACCAATAACAATATATTAAAAAATTATTAAAATTAATTAACTTGGACGAAATAAAAAAGGAACCTATATTATTCGTTAAGAATCATTTAAAATACGTTATAAAATATAACGGCGTAAGTGGTAAAAAAAAAACGTTTAAATATACGAACCTAATAAGGAAATTTAACTTTTCGAATTATATTAACAAACCAGATATAACGTTTGCAACGTTAACTTAAACAAAGTTCATAAACAACCCGTTACTTAAACACTAGGAATATATTAAAAAACTACCGAAATACTTAAACAATATATTAAATATATCTTTTCGGTACCGGAAATTATAAAAAAATTACCTGTATTATAAATACAATAACCTGAAGTTATTCGGAACAATAGATACAAGTTTTATAAATAACTTTAAATTAGCAAAATCTATAATTAACTATATATTTTTTATAATTAAAGCGTTTATTTTATAAATTTCGAAGCTATAAAATATTATCACTAAATGTATTACGGAAATAAAATACGTAAAAACAAAAATAGCAATTACAAAAATAGTTAAAATCAAAAACTTTTTAATAAAGCTAAGGCTTATACCTAAAAATCCTATTCCCATCCTAAAAAATAACATAGATACGTTTAAATAAGTAAAAAAAACACAAATAACACGAAAAAAACGTTATATTCGAATTAAATACTATTACGTACGTTAAAAAGTCCGAAAAAAAAACATTAACTTTTAATATATAAAAAACAAAAACAATCCTGCCGACGAACTTATAAAACCACTTAATAAGGCAAATTTCGAACGGTTTATAACCAATTTAAAACTTAAAAAAATACAAAAAAAGTTAGAAAATATTTAAGATTTAATTAAAGCAATTAACAAAAAAATAATCCCGCTGGATTCCTTTTATACGGGAAAAAAGGCGTTCCTTTATTAAAACCTGTTTTTTATTATTAAAAGCAACGACCGCAGTATTTTTCTTACAACTACCCGAAAATATTCGCTTATTTATTAATTTCAAGGCTTTAATTTCCCATAAAATCACTTATTTATATATAGTTACAACCCTTTACGTTAATCTTTACCTAAAAACGTTAACATTTTATATATAACTTACAGTTGGTTAATATCCTTTAACTAACCGAAAAAAAACCTTTATTTAATAACCTTTTGTAAAAAAGGACCCAAAAAACAATAATTTTAATTATTTATTAATATTGCCGTTAGAAAATAAAACCGATTTTTAAAGTTATAAAACCTTTAACGTAATAAGTTAACGTATATAAAACGTTTTCCCATATTAACGCTTAGCCTAGTCCGAAACGTTTCGGAAAAAGTAGGCCCCGTATTCCGGAACGGCTGCAAAAAAACGGTAAAACAAAAAAGCCGGCCTTTTGGTATAACGGTTAATTGCATAGCCTTATTTTAAACGAGAATAACGGAAATAAAGGTTTAAATCCTATATAAACTAAAGATTTTAATAACTTTTTAATGGATTTTCTTAAAGTTTTAAATTTAATTTTAAAAAATCACGTAAATAAGGTTACCTAACGCAAAAGGGCGTATCGGCAATTGATGCTTTCAGGTGCCTACGGCTGGTGCGTCTAGGCTGCAGATACTGCCTAAAACAACCTTTATTCAGGAATTATCCTTTATACAGCCAAACGTATATATAAAAGCAATCGCTCCTAGACTTTTTCAATTTTTCCTAGAATAACCAATACGCACTTTGCTAGAATCCTGCATTTAATCACTGTAACTGCTGACATTATATTAATAAAACGGTTAACGTTATTATAGATTTTTAATATATTAAATTTACGGTATTTATTACGATTTTCTTATAATTTATTCCTTTTTGCTGTTTAAAATTTTTATTTAAATATCTATTTTATATTTTTATTATTTCTTTTACAGTGTTATTTTTTTTACTATTTAATTCGTATTTATAAAACATTTTCAACCAAGTTTTTAAAAAGCGTAAATTTTAAGGTTCTTTATAAAATCTTTTCCTTAATTTTCCCAAAAATGACTTTTTATTCGACTTTCGTTTCAGGTTTTTTATATTTTTTTAAAAAAAAGATAAGTTATTATTTATGGTAGTTATCAGTAATTAGTACTTTTAAGTACTTGCGGTTAGTATATCTAGGCCACAGTTGCTGTCTAGAATAGCCTTTATGCAAGGTAAAGTACTATTAAGGTATTTAACTAAGTATATACAGCGGATGCGTTTATTATATACATGTATATAAGTGGTTTTTACATAAACGCAACCGCGAAACACTACTTTAAAAACCGTCCCTTTTTAGCTAAGGGCCGGAAAAACGCAATACGGGTTATTAATACGGTAATTACAATTAATTACGTATACCATTTAATTAATTAATTCGCAAAGTCCTTAATCGCGGCTGGTTCCTAGAGCTCCTAACCGTTCCAGTTGTCGCCGATATGGTAACGAAGCCGAAGCTCTAATTAGTTTAACTTCTTTAAGCTGGCGCCAATTAGAAGAACGGGAGCCTAACTTGGATTCGAACCAGCCGTCTTTTGCGATTAATTAAAGCTGGGTGCCTAAGGCTGCATCAATTAAGAAAGACACCCAGGCTCGCCACCACTAAGTTATTAGACCTTAAATAGCCTTTATATAGAAATTATTTTTATATAATTAAACGTGTATATAAAAGCGATTACCTTACGATTTTATTTAATTTTTCCTAAATTAACTATACGTTATTTAATAAATTTTTATATTTAATTCATATAATTAGTAATATAATATTATTACCTAGTTAATTAATAATCGTAAAATATTAAACTATATAATTTTTTATAAATTAAATTAATAATTACATTAAAAATTTATAAAGAAATCTATGAATTAATTTAAAGAGATTAAATGGTTTACAATAATAACTAAATAGGAAAAACTTATATTTAAGGAGTTCTTTATATCCGAATAAAGTAATTTAGTTAATAAGGGTTTCGTATTTATACGGGATAAAACATACATAAATAACGATGTATTTCTTTTTATTTTCTTTTATTTTATTTTATTTTTTTATATCTTTTTTTATGATTAAGAAAACTTCTAGGATGACAGGTTTTATAGTAAAAGGGAAATATAAAATGCTCTAATAAGCGTAACGGTATGAAAAAGATTTATTTTTAAAATTATTTTTAAAAAAACTGTATTATTTTAATGGTAATAGTTAAAAAACCGATATAAAACCTATATATTAAAAGAATAATTCATAATAAAATTAAACAAGTTTTATATATTTTCAGGTATTAATTTAAATAGAATTTAAAAAAAAGTAAAGGTACGAAAGTATAAATAAAAGTCGGCTAAGGATAAAATAAAAGATTTAAAGTTTAAATAAATAAGAAACGATAATAAAATAAGGCGAATAAATAATATCGCAAAGCGATCATTAAATATGTTTAAATTCGAAAATATGTCGTATTGAAATACAGGCTTAATTAAAAGTAATTCGAAATTTACGAAAGTATTAAATAGTAAAAGGATTGTAAAAAAAACCCTTATCGCTGTCGAAAGCAACATAGAAAGGATTAACCCCTTAAAAAAATATAATAAACCTAAAAAAATGGGTTATTAAAAACTTTAAGTACGCGAAAAAGTCGAAAAACGAAAAAAAGGAAACGCTACGTAAAAAAATTATAGTATATAAAGATCCCGATAAATTAAACAGCTTATTTTTAAATTTATTAAGTTTTTAAAACGAAGAAGTTATTATAATATTTCCTCTGGTATTTCTAGCAACTTTTTAAACTCTAATAACTTAAATAGGTTTAACGAATTAAGGGTTCGCTTAAAGAAAAGAGTGAAAAATTCTAAGACGTTTAGTTGTAAAAATTTAAAAATATATTAAAAACGTTTTAATTTTTCGTTAAATAAAGAAAATATTTTAATAGGCCGGGCTAATTATAAGCTTTAAAATAACGCCTTAACTTTTACTTTTAATAAGATTAACTATAAAAACGAAATAACAGTAAAATTCCTTAATTAATTACGTATCGTAAAGATTATTATTAAAACATATAAAAAAGCGCTATTAACGGTAATTATAAATATTAAAAAAATTATTAAGAACCTTTAGGAAAACCTACGTAAAGATAGGTAAGGCTAAGTAAAATTCCCTGTAGAACAGAATTAGCAAAATTGTATAGAATAGGAGAAAATTCATATGATCTGTAACGAAGTGATAGAAATAATTACGAGAAAATAAAGGTTATGTTATCAAATTCGAATTAAGAAATCAGATTACCATGTTTTGTATTATTATAAAATGTCGCGTTAATTATTAATATTAAAGGATTTAATTAATATATAAACAAAGTGATTATTCCTTCTAGTAGCTAATTAATGATTTTAATAATAAATTCCATATTCGCATTAATAAAAAAACGGGAAATTCTATAACGCCTGAAAAGATAAAGGAAAAGAAAATGACAACTCTTAAAATAAAGGGCCCGTATAAAATAAAAACGGAAAACCACTCTGCTTTAACTATAATAAATACGGGCACATAATAAAAAATTACCCTAAACCGTAAAAAGAAAAAAAAAAGTAGATGAAAAAAACGAAAACGTCACCAACCTTAAAATAACAATAAATAAAACAATTAAGCAATGACTTATATAACGTTTATAACAGCAGCAGAAACGAAAAATCATTTATACTTTACCGCCTAAAAGTTTATATTAATTTAATAGAAAAAGCATTAATACTTACGTTAAAAATAACAATTTAAAAACCTCATATATTAATATAATACAAGGTCGTTAGGTTTAAGCCGTATTATCTAAGCTAAGCTAAAAACACGAAATAATTATACCAATAATTAATACCATAAATATTTTACCTATTAACTTTAAATACGGTAATTAATAATAGTTTATACGGTAACGATAATTATATTTCGGTTGCGAAAAATCTTATTTCGAAACTGACTATTAGGTCCTTATAAGTACGTAATTTCTCGATTAATATCGGATTAAAAACTTATTTATGTAATACCGACAAACATCGACCTTAATAAACCTTATACCTTTTAACTAGTTTAATTAAGGAAATCTTAAATAATAACTTAAAAAATATTAAGCTTTTCGCGATAAACCTTAAATCCGTATAAAATAATTACTTTGTAACCTTTCGCGAATTTTATAATTTTTTTGATTTCGATTAATTTTAATATTTTTAAAATCCTTATTAATTAAAATAACTAAAATATACCGCCTAAATTCGAATATGAAATCGTAATACTCCGTACTTTCGAAATCTTAAAGAAAACGGTTTTAATTAAGTTACCCGATTTTAATAAAATAATCGGCCCAATAAAATATATTATCACCTTTATTAATATTAACAACTTTTCCGAAAAAAATCGGGTTTTATTTTTAATTTTCGGATACGATTTAATTTAAAATAATAAAAATAATCGATTTTTACGTAAATTTATATTAAGAAATATTTGATTTATAAAAGAATTATTAGCAAAATTAGAAAATAATAATAATAAGATTAAAAACTTTGAAGTTCAGCTTTTAAATCGATACTAAAAAAAAAAAAAATACAAACGATAATTTATTCGGCTGCTCCGGATTACGAAAACTGTCCAGAATTCTATTAAGAATAGTCGTCAATAAAGGTATAACTAGGCAGCCTAAAATTACCTTAAAATGAAACACCTGTAAAAAGGTTAAGATTTAGTAAAACTTAGCAACCGATAGCATAATCTATCCAATTGTTCAATTTAGTTCTACGGTCTCGTCTCCTCTAGGGAAAATATTAATATAATAAAATAATTAAAAAAAAAGCGTATATAATTTTAATAATTAAACACCTTAAAACCCGAGCGACTAATCGTTTTAAATTATAAATAAATAAACGGCATAAAAAACCGTTATTAAAAACGCTATATTCCTATATATATATATATATATTATCGAACGATATAAATAAGTTGCTTTATAAGTTAAAAATAAACGGTAATATTATAAATAACATTAACAACTTTAAGGAAATATCGCAATAAATAATATACCCTAAGAAAATAGGAATTTTAACTTAGAACAAACTGGTATATCTTTCTTTTATTAAGACCGGTAAATTAACCTTAAAAAGGCTTAATAAAAAATGAAATTAAAATTAATTATAAGTTATATATTAATAACTTCTTTTTAATAGTATTTTTTAATAAGATATTTTATAAGTATGGAAAATATTTAAATTATAACGTCGTAATAAGCTTTAATACCACTTAATTACTAATAATTAATATTTTTCGAAAAGGAGCTTTGTTATAACATTACGAAAAGCCGTAACTTATTATTAAGGCCCCGGATTTAATAAATAATAAAAACTCTAAATAAAGATATATATTAAGGAAGGTATCGAGTAAAAAAAAGAGCAATCACTTAGCGAATAACTTAAAATACCCATTTTTAAGCGTTTTAAAAAACGGAAAGGTTTTAATAATAAACGAATTTATAAAGAAAATTATGTCCTAATAGCTTAGTGGTCGTAAGCCTGGGTATCCTTTTCAATTGCGACAGGCTTGGGCAACTTGTTACGGTTGGGCGCAAAAGATAATTAGTTCGAATCCAGTTTGGGACGCCGGATTCTTTAAGTGGCGCCAGCTTAAAAGGAGCTAGATTAATTGGGGCTTCGGCTCCGCTACTGGATCAGCGACAACTGAAGCGGTTAGTGGCTTTGGGAATTAACTAATTAAATTAGTCGTATACTACCATTTATTTGTTACCGTATTACTGATCCGTATTGCGTTTTTCGGATGTTTGGCTAAGGGACGGTTTTTAAGGGGTGCTATCCGGTTGCGTTTATGCAAAATTATTTGTGTACAAATATATAGTAAACGGATTAGCTGTATGTATGTATATAGCTAGATACCTTAATAGCTCTATACCTTACTTATAAAGAAAATTATTTTTCAATATAGCCGCCTTTATGTTCTTAATACCGAACGATTAAAATAAAGTATTAAAAGGTTTATAAGAATTTATTTAAATATTAACGATATAAAAAATATTTTAAACGATATATAACGAAAAGAATTACAGAAAATTAAAATTATAAATCTACAAAAATCAAGAAAATATATAATAAAACTTGTTTAATACGATATAAAATTATTTATATCTATTAATATCGAAAATAGAAATTATTTTAGATTTGTTATAAATATATTATAGTATTATAAAAAATATAATTTAATAAAACCTATACGTAAATATTACGTAAATTGCAAAACGTTTAAAAAGGTTAATATTAAATAAAAAAGTAAAGATAAAAAAATATAGATGTTACTATTTAATAACAGTAACGAAATCGATAGTATAATAATTAAATGTTTTAACGTTATAAGAAATATTAAATTAATCCTTTGTAGTTTATATAATAAATATTAAAATAAAATTATAAAATAAAACAAATAATTTTAACATAATACAATATACATAATTCCGGTATAAATAAATATTATTATATATTTTTAAAATTTCTTAATAAAAGTAATACGGTATATTATTAATTAAATAATCTGATTTAAATTAAAAGATGTAACATTAATTAAATATATTAAGAGTATATTCTAACTAAATAAAGTATATAAACTTAATAATGATTATACATAAAGTCTCGGTAATAGGTAAATAATTTTAATTAATATAAATTATCTATTTAAATTAAAAGAATTTATATTGCGTTATTAAGAGACATACTACTATAAAATATAATAATTAAAACGTAATAAATTACTTATAATATATTACGTTATTATTTACAAAAACCTAGCAAACTTAGATAAAGGTATTAATTTTAAAAATAATATTCGATTACTTTTATATCCCGTATAAAAACTTTTAAAATACCGTTAAAAGCGGTGTGTAAAAGTAAAGAATAAAAATAATAACGGTATTTTAAAGGATAATAAGGACTAAGAGCTTAAGTAGTTTAAACGTAAAAGAAAACGCTCAAAAAAGAGTACACTTATACTATATATCGTAAAAACCCTAAATAAAACCGTAAAGTTAATTTAAGAACTAAAGTTAACGTTGATTAAAAAGGGCGAAAATAAAGATAATTCAGGTATGTTCTATTTTTACTTTTTAAGCTTAAGTAATAAAAAAAACAGTTGTAATATCTTAAAAATACCGATTAAATTATTCGAAATATTTTTAAGTTCTTTAGTTATAAATATAGGCTTATTCTTAATGAAAGTTATAGAAAGTTTAAAACGAAAGATATAACTAAAAGTTATTTTTATAAGTATTAAGAAAAACCTTGTACCTAAAACCTTTAAGTTTATGCTTTTTAATATGGTTATATAAGGGTATTTTATAAATATTAAATTGGTATTAAGAAGAATATATATATTTATAGGAATGTTAGACCAATATAAAGTCCGTATTAATATAATAGGATTAATATAACGAAATAAAGATTAATTATAACGAAGCCGTAATAAGTATTATAAATATAATGTATTAAAACATCTTAATTACATCAACTATTTTTTAAGATATATATATTTTACATAAGCTTTATTATTACGTATTTAAACAGTAAATTTAAGAAAAATATATATAAATATATTAACAGGATAAACATATAAATAAGTGTCGTTTAAGAATGTTATTAAGCGGATAAACATATTGTAGTGTTTAAAGTAAGCCGCAAATACTTAGAAGAAAAAGATAAAAAAGATGTTTATAAGACAAAGCTTTCGTGTATTACTTTCGGACGACGTAATATATTATAATCCTAAACTAAAAAAATGTTATCGTTTTATACGTAGATGATTTTATATTTTTTTATTTTAATAGGTAATCTTTTAAAGATATTATTAAGCGAATAATTAAAAACGTTTTAATTAAGAACTTAAGTAATTCGGATTAGTACCTAAGCGTACGAATTATCCGTTCCGTATTATCTAAAAATATTAAGTTAAATTAATAATAACATAGTAAGAAAATATTAAAAGTAATTAATTTGAACGGGACAGAGAAACGTATATTATTCGTTAAAGATTATTTAAAATATATGATAAAATATAACGGTGCAATCAATAAAAAAGACCTGTAAAAATACGAATTTAATTAAGAAATTTAACTTATTAAGTTATATTAATAAATTAAATACGGCGTTTATAACGTTAACTGAGATGAGTCGTATAATCAATTCGTTATTTAAATACTAGAAATATATTAAAACATTGTTAAAATCGTTAAATGCTATACTAAATATATTGTTTCGATAATGGAAAATATAAAAAAATTATTTATACTGTAAATATAATAACTTAAAGTTACTTGAAATAATAAATTATATATTTTTTAAATTTCGAAGATATAAAGTATTATTACTAAATATGTTGCGGATATAAAATACGTGAAAATAAAAACAGCCCCTATGAAGGTAACTAGGATTATAAGTTTTTTTTAATAAAGTTAAGACTTATCTATAGAAATCTCATTCGTATTTTAAAAAACAATATAAATACCTTTAAATATGTATAAAAAACGCAGATAATAGGAAGAAAGCGTTATATTCGAATCGAATATTACTACGTACGTTAGGAAATCTAAAAAGAAAATATTAGTTTCTAATACGTAAAAAACAAAGACAATTATACGAACGGATTTACAAAAATATTTGACAAGGTAAATTTCGAACCGTTTACAACTAATTTAAAATTTAAAAGAAATATAAAAGAACTTAAAAAATAAGTGAGATTTGGCCGGTTTTTTAATATAACGGTTATTTGCGGAACTCTATTTCAGATAAGAGATAAAGATAAAGGTTTAAATCTTATATAAACTGAAAATTTTAATAACTTTTTAATACATTTTCCTTAAGTTTTAAATCTAATTTTAAAAATTACGTAAATAAGGTTATTTACCGTAAAAGAGCTTATCGGTAATTGGTATTTTTAAGTATCCGCACCTAATATATCTACGCTATAGCTGTTACTTCGGACAGCCTTTTTTTAGGAACCATTCTTTATACAATTAAATCTATATATAAGTGCGGTTACTTATAGAGTTTTCTATTTTTTTTTACAATAACTCTGCGATATTCGCTAATGTCCTGTATTTAATTACTACAACTGCTAATAGAAGAAAATAATTTATAAATGTTAATATTTTAATATATTAATTGTTTATATATAGTTATTAATATTCCGAATAGTTTAATCTGTATTTCTAAAATTATTAAACAGGCTTTTATCATTCTTAGACGTTTATAAATTAAAATAGAAAATATGTAAATTATTTTCGTTTTTATTTTTATTTTTTAGTTAAAATTAGTTTCAGTGTTCAAATTAATTCTGAGGTTTTATTTAAGGCCTTTAAGGCGTATCGTTTAGGAATAGTTTTTTTTCGAGCGTTCTTTTTTCCGTTTAAATTTATTAATTTTTAAGCTTATATTATTTTTTAGGAAGACGTTATTATTTTTATATTTTGCTTTTCCGCCTTCCGTTTAACGGTATCTTGGCGATTTTTACACAGCTTACGGAAGTAATTAAATAATATTTTTCATATTAAATAGTATATTTAATTCTATTAAAAGATTGTAAATAGTGTGATATAATATTTTAAATAATTTACCGCCTTTAAATAATTATACCTAGAAATTATATATCTTTTCATAGTTTAATAATCCTTTTCTAATTTTACAGGTTATTAATTTTATTGCGTTAATAGGGTTATTTTTATTCATTAAGATTATATATTGATTACCAAGACTTTAAATGTACTCATAATTAAGTTTTTATTATTTATACGGTTTAAAAACGCAGTTTAAATAATTAATTCCTATTTTATTTTTTATTAAAAATGAATTTATTTCTTTAAAAGTATATATAATCAATTTTATTACAAGATTTTAGAAATATAAAAAGATGTTAATTTACGGGGAAATTATGCGCACTTTATTATATTAAAACTATATTTCTCGTTGTATAATTTCGTTTTAATATTATTTATCTAAGTTAGAAATTATTAATTCCATATTTTCCGGAACGTAAAAACTTTTAATTATTAGTATATCGTACTCTTTATTACTCTTAAGCTATAGGATATATTCTTTTACGCTGACACTTTTCGTGCTGTAATAATAGTTTTAAACGTTTCATATTTTATATAATACATGCGTATAAATTTTATTAATTTTTATTTTTATTTTTAAACGAATAATATATTCTTTTTTTCTCTTTTATCGCATGCTTTATAAGAAATGTTTTTTATATTATTAAGATTTAAATTAATCTTTATAAAACTTTTATTATTTTATATTAATTATTCAATATTAAATTAATCAGAGCAATAATAATAATAAAATTCATAATCTTTTCCGGTATTAAAAACCTTTTATGTTTAAAAACGTTATAAAATATCCGTGTAAATATATCTATTAACTTATCGCCCTTTTTTATCATATATTTCTCTTACTATATATTGTTAGTAATAATTCTAATTATTTACTAGGTCCGAGGTCGTAAAAATAAGTTACGGTTTTTGATAAAGTTATTAGAAAAACTTTTTTCGAAAAACGTTAATTATTAATAATTTTATCCTATCAAGGCTTAGTAAAACGTTACAATTTTAATAACTTTTCTATTTATAAACTATTTTCTCGAAAAATACGATTAATTAAAAGTTATGAATATATAACGAATATTTAATTTTAATTTCGTTTGTTAATAAACCTTTTTAAAGAAATTTTTATTAATATTAATAAAAATAACAAATATAAATCCTGTACTTATAATAATTTATATTTCCTAAGATTTTCAATTTATTATATTTTTTTGAAAGTGGTTAACATTATTTATATTATTACTATTTACTTTTAAGTTTTAAAGTAACTTATCGAAGTTATTCCCTTAAAAAATAAATCTATAAAAGTATAACGTTTTACATAAAAGTTTTTTAAGGCGTTTACTTAATTATAACTCTAAGTAATTAATTGTTTACGTTTTAAAATATATAAAGTCTAATAACTTAGTGGTTGCAAGCTTAGGTATGTTTTTTAATTGCGACAGGCTTAAGTGCCTTGTTACGATTAATCGCAAAAAATAGCTGGTTTCAATCCAGTTCAGATTACCGTTCATTTAAGTAACGCTAGTTTAAAGAAGTTAATTAATTACGGTTTCGGCCTTATTACCGTATCGGCGACCCTTGCGAAAGTTAAGAGCTTTAGGAATTAACTATTTAAATTAATCGTATACTTAATTCTTTATTTATTACCGTATTGAATAATCCGTATTACGTTTTTCCAGTCTTTAGCTAAGAAGTAACGTTTTTAAAGGGTGCTCCCCGGTTACGTTTATATAGAACTATTTATATATATATATATATAATAAACGTATTAGTTGTATATATGTATATAGTTAAATATCTTAATAGCATTTTACTTTGTAAAATAGGTAATTATTAAAGTTTCTTAAGCTTTTTTTATATTATTTTATCGTATTATTATATAAAGATCTTAAGTTGTTATATTTTAACGTAAACGTTAAGAGTTTTTCTATTTACTCCGTATAAATCTTTTAAGCTATTAAGAATAAATTTCTTTCGTTTTTATTATAATGACAAATATCATAAAAACTATTAGTTTAATTATTCTATTTATTATTACTCTAACTATAATTATGTTTTTTTTCTTTTATTAACGATTTTCTCTTTTTATAACTTAAAATAACTTTTCGTAAAATACCTGTATTTGCTATAATTAAAGCAGAGTAGCTTTCCGTTTTTATTTTATACTGGCTTATTATTTCGGAAATTATTATTTTCTTTTCCTTTATATTTTTCCATATTATAAGATTTCCCTTTTTTTATTAATACTGTTTTCAAATTTACTATTAAACTTATTTATTAGCTATTAGAAAGGTACCTAGTTTAGTTAAGTATTAATTAAATCGTAGTATACTAATTACTAGCAAAGATTTTATACACATGAAAAAAATGGTAAGTTGTTCCTTTAATTTAAACTTTATATTATAGTCTCTAACCTTTCGTAATAACTTTTATTAATGTCTATGATTTTACTTAGCTTTTTTTTGAGGGACCTTTATTAAACCTTATATATAACTACGTAAACGTTTTTAAACGCTTTTAATTGACTTAGCTTACTAAATAATCTTCCTTACCTAGTAAAAATTAAACGCTTTTAACGTATCTTTATATTTTTATCAATAATCTCTTTAAAATCTGTTTCTTTATTTTTTAAATGAACGTCTAATTTATTATATTTTTCTAAGTTATTAAAGCTTAAGCAGTTATTAAAACTATTAGAGTAATTATTCTAATAACTTCTCCGTTTTCGAGAACTTTTAAACGAATTTATAAATAAGTTATCCTGATTACTGGGCTCCTTACGTATTATACTTTTTACGTAAGTTCTTTTTTTTTTTTCTATTTTAGGAAAATTAAGCTTCTTAATAAACTATCCTCTTAATATCGTTTCGCCTTTTTTAAAAAGGTTAATCTTTTTTACGTTACTCTTAATAATAATAAGGGCTTTTTATAAACCTCCCGCTTTTTAAACGTTTCGTAGGGAGCTTTTATATGTACTTATATTTCGTAAACTTTATATTACGTTTAAATAAACCGGCTTTTATTAAAATACGTTTTCGAATTAAGATATATATAATAATTTCTTTACGATATTATTTATTTGTTATTATGTTATTATTTTTATTCGAACTTGAAATATTTAACTTTATTTTTAACAGACATATATATATATACACGTACCTTAACATTTTTATTTAATTTTCTTTAAATTACAACCTAAGGTGGTATAAAATCTATTTATCGTTAATTAAAGCTATTATCTTTATATCAAGGTTTTATATCGGTTTCTTAACTATCGTTATTAAAATTATAAAGTTGTATCCGATAAAAATTTCGAAAGTAAGTTCTTTTTTATAATTACGTTTATTACGAGCTCTTATTTTTTCTACTTATTATAAAAGTTTATCTTTGAGAATTTTACATTTTAAAACCTTTTTTATTAGTAATGAAAAAGAAATAAATGGTTATACGTAGTTTTTTATCCCGCATAAAAAGAAACTCTTTATTAGATAAACATTTCTTTATTCGGCAGTAAAAAAGTATCTTAAACTGCGTTATTATTGTTCGCTTGTTATACTTGACCATTTATTTTTTAAATTAATTAAACGCCCTTTTTTAAAATTGATATTTTTTATATTAACTTAAGGTGTTAATACTTTTTTATGTAATATATTACAGTCACTAATTGACTAAAAAATATTGCTATACTAGTAGTTGTAATAAATAAATATAGAAATTTAATAAATAACGTATAGTTATTCTAAGAAAAATTAAATAGTCTAAGGGCAATTACCTTTATATATACGTTTAATTATATAAAGGATAATTCCTAAATAAAGGCAATCCCAGGTAATAGTTACGGCCTAGATATACTGGCCGTCGGAATTTAAAAGTATCAATTACTAATAATACATTATAACATATATTAACGTTAATAAAAGCATTAATAATATTATAATATTTAAGTTTTAAGTTAAATTTACTGGTTATAAGGATTAACGTTGCAAACAATTATTTAAATCAGGTGAAAACATATAGATTATAATAACAGTTTTAAATTATTAATTAGTTCGTGGAATATAACGTACCTTGTATTTTTATAATTAATTATATTTATTACATATATATATATATATATCTATATATCTTTAACTTTGTTTTCATTTAATAACAAATTAATTAATAAATTTTCAAAATTTTCTTTTATTATAATATTATTAATAAACTCTTTTAATTTTACGAAATATTTTTCTTAAGGGATATATATACAGTTTTTTATAACCTTATAGCAGTGGCAGTAAATTACGTTTATATACCCGCTGTAATACCTTAAACATTTTCTTATATAACTTAATACTTAAGCTATCTTCATTAAAGTAACGCGCATTTCGAGTAATTAACTGCTTTAAATTTCTATAATATATCGGCCGGTTATTGTCTATATTTATAATATAAATTAATTATTTTATATTAAATACGGGGATTTCTATTTCATATTACTCTTGAATAACTTATTTTAATTACGTAATATAGGGGAAATTTACGTTGATAACTTATTAAATATCTTTATTTTTTATTATTATTTTAAGATAAATAAAGTTAAAAAAATTTAACGTTATTTATTGTTTTTATTAACGTAATAATAGCAATAATATAAAGCACGGTAATAATTCGAATTTAACGGTTACATAATAATAATTATTTTATTGTAAACAAATTCCTTTTATTTTAAAATGTTTTACTTAGATAATTATTAAATTCCTTGTTTATATTATTAATTCTTTAAACATATTTATGTAAATAATTATAAGTATTAACAAATATTTTTATTTATTAAACTAAATTTTATAATTTATTTTCCGTAACGTAACTAATATGGTCTTTTAAGTTCTTAATATAATTAAAAAAACAATTTTCGTTAGATTGTAGATTTCGAATAATAATAAATTTATTAACTAACAAGTTTCATATAATGTATATATTTATGTTGCTGTAACAGATTCAAAAATTAATGTATATTTCAAAATATAAATTTTAAAATTGAAATTTCTTTTTATAACGGTCACTATTAAACCGTTTATTATATAACCGTTTATTTATTAATATGTTTATTACGGTTTCGGATTAAGTATTATAACGCCGTTTTTAAAGGTTAAGTAAATATAATAAGCCTTATATAAGCTTTATTAATATCATATATGTTTAAAAATACAGTTATAAAAACATATCACTTTAGAAAAAATAGATATAATTAGAAACGAATATAATATTACGTTATTACGTATTATAATCTTATTTTTCTTAATTCTACGTTTTTAACATTTTATACTCTAATTTTACTCTTTAATATATAATACTAAAGATTAAATCTAATAATAAAAAAACGATTAAAGTATATTTCGGAATTTATAAATTTTCAATAATTTAATATTGCATATGATTAACTATAAAAAATTCTTATTTTAATTTTTTAAAATATTTAAAAAATATTCGAACTATATAATTAATCTATCTTATTTTCGATTTTTAAAGTGAATATCTTGAATAAAACCTATTCATTTATTCATAATAACTATACCGTATTTATAGATTTTCTAAATATTTTTTTAAAATTAATAAAATTAATAGTATTTTTTTAAATTTTAACTTTTTTTAAAAATTTAATAACGTATTTTTTCTAAGCGTTTCACTTCTTATATACCTAATATTATTAATATTATACAAAATTTTAAATAGAATTTTTTCGTAGTAGATTATCGTTATATAATTATTATAGATGTTAACTAATTTAATTTTAAATATTACATAGTACAGTTATTAATCCGTAATAACTTCGTTACTTATTTATTAAAGTTTTATTTTGAAGTTATAAAAATGATATAATTATCCGTTATATAAATATTTTCAATATAAAGTTAATCTAATAATGATTTAATTATATTTTTTTAAAATAATATTATTAATATTACGCTTCCTTTATTAATAGCTTTTATTTCGAAATCTTATGAAAAATATTAGGTTTTATTTGAAGTTTTTATAAAAAATTACGTTTTATAAACGTAATGTTTGTCGTATTACGTTAATTAAAAATAAAAAAAGGTGAAAAATTAATTTATGTTTTAAATATTTTTTTTTTATTTATCGCTATACGGTCAATTCTTTTTTAGAAAAAAAGATAATCGGAAAAAAAATTATTTTTAAACGTATATTACTATCTTGCTAATAAAACCGTATTTTACTTAGTTTTAATAAAATATATAATAACTTTAACTAAATCTATAAAACAGACTTAAATTATTTTTATGGCCGGGTTTTATATATTATGTTTTAATATTTCCGTTTATTACCAGTTTAGTCAGAATAATAACCTTTATAATTACTTTATTTCGAATTATATTTTATTTTTATTTTTATCGGTAACGATTTCTATTTTTTAATAATTCTTTTACATAAAGTTATTTTAATTAATAAAATTTGTAAGAATTCGGTAACGTGTTAAAAATATTATTGTGCTATTTTTAATTTAAATTGTATATAAATTATACTTTAATAAAATATCTACTTAGAAGCGAGAAGGAGTTAGTTGCAATAACTTTTTAGTGGGTCATTAGCTTAATACAGAAGGTGCTAGCGCTAAAGGCCTACTAAAGCCCCACTACGTTGCGCTACTTTGCAGAAACGCGGGTACGAAGGTGTTTTTAATATTGACGTTAACAGTATTACTAATTTTTCTTTCCAATTAACACCCCGTTTTCTATCAATTTTTAATGCGAAATTAAGGCAAAATGGGACGGAAACGGAAAGCTGCAAACGTTAAAAACAAAATCAAAAACCCCTACGGTACAACCGGATCCTAATACGTATAAAAAAACCCTATAAATAAAGCAACTTTCCGTTTTAACGCACGGCCTAATCCGTGAATTAAGATTTATTTTAAGCTATTATTTATCGATAATCCTAAAGTTAAAATAAAGCGGTTATTACTTATTTTATTAAAGCTACTTTTTTTAATATTACGTTAGCTAGTTAAAAAATGGGTATAATAAACGAATAACTTCGAACCTGAAAAAGATTAAAAAAATACTTTTTCGCGGTTATTTATAATACGATACGTATGTTAAAAAGTTATATTGGTTTTTGTATCTTGATTTATATTTATAATTATAGGAAAAGGTCGGTTACTATAAATTAAACAAAATCGAACTTTTTCACGTATTACCCGATTATTAACTTTTTTTTTTGTAATCGATAAAAAGTTTTATATTAAAAATTTGGGGTTTAGGATTACGAACTTTAACTTAAATTATTTTTCGAACGTTATAATAAATAAGTTAAATAAATACAAAAAATAATACGTAAGCTTTATATTTTAGGAAGTAATGTGGCTATAAATAAATATATCGTAAGGTATTAAGAGAAATCCCTTTTAAAGATTATAATTTTTAATAAAGCCGATAATACAGGTTTTGAAATCAAGGTTCTAACTTTTTACGGGCTATTTTTAATCTAAACAGTTTATTATCTAAGTAAAAGCGGTAATCTTGTTAATATTTTATAGGCAAAAAAAAACGAAATTAATAGGAAAAGTAATAATTTATTAAATTTAATTTAGCGTTTAGTTGTAAGGTAAAGTGCTATTAGGGTATCTAGCTAGCTATGTACATACATACAGCTGATCCGTTTACTACATTCATATATATAAGTGGTTCTGTACAAGCGCGACCGGAAAGCACCTCCGAAAAAACCGTACCCCTTAGTAGGCCGGATGAAAAAACGCAATACGGATCATGTAATACGGCAACTAACGATAAGATACACGATTAATCGATCGTGACTGGTTTAAGAGCTCCCAGCCACCCAATTGTCGCCGACACGGTAGCGGAGCCGAAGCTCCAATTGGTCTAGCTCCTCTAGGCTGGCGTCACCTAGAGGAACGGTGGCCCAAACTGGATTTAAACCAGCTGTTGTCAGCTAGCAGGGGGTGCTAAACGCACCCCATATACGGAAAGGCTCTTTCTGATCGGAAGATATATGTGCCGTTGCTAGGTTATAGAAAAGCTGTACGCGTACGAAAAATATACGAAAATTAGCTTAATATAACAATATAATTAATATCCCTTATATTTAATAATTAAAAGTTTTAGTCGTTTAATTCGTGTTATTATTAATTAATTAATTATTATTAAGACGATATAAGCCGTATATTAGTAATAATAATTTATATATTTTATTAATTATAATAATAACGGTATTATTAACCTTTTCCGTTATTTATAAGAGACCTAAGAATTAGGATTATTTTAAAAGAGAATTTTAATTTAAAACGTACGCGTTCAGTATTTAGGGTTATATCGATTTTGATTAAGTTATTTTATAATTTGTCGAATTTATAAAACCCGATATAATTTCGTATTTAAAAAAGCGAATTCCTTATACGATATAAAATACTATTTTAAGTAATTTTTTAATTATATTTATATTTTCTAAAAAAGCCGCCGACAAAGTCCATTATATAAGTTATCCGATAAAGACTTTTAAAATAATTACCGAAGGTAGATAAGTTTATATTTAAAATTTCGTAATGTATATTTACGAAAATTAGAAGTATGAAAATTTTTGCCAAAAGATTAACGATTTTACGAAATAACTTTTAGAGTTAGTAATTTTAGGAATTAAAAAACCGAATTTTTTTAGGAAAAAATTTACGGAAATGGTACGTTAGTTTAGTTAAATCCGGCAAGGAATATAATAGTAAATTTTTGATTAACATATAACGAGAGTATTGCGAAAAGCTAAAGTAAGTTTTAAAGTTAATAAAAAAATTAAACGAATGGATTATAAAATAGTAAAAAGTTATAATTTAAAAATAGCGATATGGTATTATAGAAACGAAAATACCGATTGTATAGGTTAATAACCTATATATAACCTTAATTTTTATTATCGGGATATAAATAACGAATTTGTAAAAAATAAGAAAATTTAAAATCGAAAACGGTATAATTAATTTTGAAAAAGTAGTGGTTAATTTTTTTAATTATTAATGTCGGCAGTTGGTGCTTTGAGATCATCACGGCTGGTGGGTTCAGGCTAAAGAATGTTACCTGGGATACCTTTTGTTATAAAAAAACCTTTTAAATATGGATTATATATGTAAAGGCGGTTTGCCTTAAACGTTTTTAGTTTGCAAGATTATTAACATAAAGTTTTGCGTTAATATCCTGCATTTAATTATTGTAATTATTAATATGGTAACATTTTCTAATTAATTAGTAATTTAATACGTTATACGAAATAGTTATTTGCAGGTTAAGTTAATAAAAAAAGTACGAAATTTAAAAGAAAGTTATTTAGTTAACGATTCGAAAAAAAGTTAAGCAGTTAACGATAGCAAACAAGTAACAGAACTTTGGGTAGTTTCCTATTAAGCAAAGCGGCTTATTTAAAATTTTATTCCTTTTTTTCCAGTTAGAACTTTCTTATAATAGGGATATTTCCCAAAACGAATTTTATAATAAAAAAAGGGAAAAATAAAAGCTTATATCAGATAAGGCGGTAAAAAAAAAACCTGTTGTCGGGGCGTTTTTAAAAGATATTTTATTGTTTTAGCAGCCGAAAAAAACCGATTTAAAATTTTTATTTAAATATAATAAATTATAACGGATTTAAATAAGTTTTATACGTCCCTGGGTACCAGTATAAACGGTATTAAACGCAACGTTAAGGTACAAAAAAATAAATATCGGCAGGTTAAAAAAAAGGTTAAAAAATTAAAGTTTTAAAACGAAAAAAACAACGATATTATAAAACGTATAAATATTATAATAATATAACTGTTAGATACGTTTTAACCCAAGACGCGGAGTTTTAAAAGTTTGCGTAATATAAGTATACAACCGAAAGTATTATAAAGCGTACCGTTTAAAGTTAAGGTTAATAATTCCAAAAAAGTATTTATCGTACTGGAAAGCGATATGGAAAAAATTAACTTATTAAAAAAAAGGGAAACGAAATTTAGGAAATAATTTATAAAAAAGTTTGATTTTCCGAAAAGAAAGAAAAGCAAATTATTTAAGGGAAAAGGAATAATATATAATAACCCCGATAATTTAAATAATTCCCTTAGTATCCCTAGTAGTTTTTCGAACCTTAGTAATTTAAATAACTTTAATAAATTAGGCGTTCGCCTAAAGGATAAAAAAAAGGATTTTAAAAAGTTTAGTAATATAAATATAAAGTTACGTTAAAAACGTTTTAATTTTTCGTTGAATAAAGAAAATTATTTAATAAGTTGGGTTAATTAGAAACTTTAAAGTAACGCCTTAAATTTTGCGATAAAAAAATTAGTTATAAAAACGGGATAAAATTAAGTTAGCTAAATTAGCTTCGTTTAACGAAAGTTATTACCAAAACTTGCAAAAGGGCGTTTTTAAAGTTAATTATAAGTATTAAAAAAGGTACGAAAATATTAAGGACGTTCCGGAGGATTTATGTAGCGATAGGTAAGGCTAGGTAAAGGTTTTTTTGGAAAAAACTTAGTAAAGTTATTTATGATAAAAGAGACCCGGTATAATTTACCATTAAATTTCAGAAGCTTTTCCGTAAGGTGAAAAGTTATAATATGCGATTTAAAACGGAGGAATAAATTACTATGTTTTTTACTGCTGTAGAAAATTACGTTAGCAGTTGGTATAAAACTATTTAGTTAATGCTACAGCAAACGGATTACTTTTTTTAGCAGCTGATCGACGATTTTAACAGCAAATTTTATAACCGATTTAATAAGAAAAAAAATAATGGATAATGCGTTAACGTACGAAAAGGTAAGGGAAATAAAAATAATAATAATAATTTCCGAAATAATAAGTTTGTATAGAACAAAAACGGAAAATTATTCTGCTTTAATTATGGCAAATATAGATACTTGGCGAAAAATTGCCTTAAGCCGCAAAAAAACGGCAAAGGCAAAAAAAGGAAGTAAGGCTAAAATGGTGGCCAGTGTAATAACAGTGGTAATAATAATTAAAATAATTAAAGTAATAGTTTTCGTAATACCCGTAACGGTAGTTAAAACGAAAAGTAATTTATTTTTAAAGATTTAAAAAATTTGTACCGTTTAAATGGAAAAATTTTTAGCGTTTACGTTAACGAATAGCAGCTTTAGGATTTTATATAGTAGTACGACGAAATAATTTAAGAAATAACGTAAGGAATTATAAGGGTTAAGAACTTTAAGTTATAGGTAATTTAAAGCCTTAAGCTATAAGGAATTAATTACCTTGAATTACGGCTGCAGGTAATCGAAAGTTTTGAAGTTATAGTAGCTAATTACTTTGGAGTTATTAAGGTGATAGTTGTAAGTAGTGTTATGTTTTTATATATATATTCTTTTATGGAAAACGATAAAAATAAGTTACTTTAGGATTTAAGAGTAAACGTTAATATTATTAATAATATCGGCGACTTCGAGAAAAATTCGGTATTAGATATTAAGTCCAAGGGAATTTATATTATGATAGGCGGAAAACCTGTAATTATTATTTTTATCGGTACTGTAAAATAACCTTTAAAAGGCCTTAATGGAGAAAATAACGAGATTACTGTAAAGTATATGTTATATATTAACGATTTTCCTTTAAAAATATTTTTTAAAATGATATTTTATAAAAAGGGAAGTTATTTAAATAAAAATATTTTGGTTAGTTTTAATAGGTTTGAATTGATAATTATTAACGTTCCCCGAAAAGGATTTTTCTTATAGTTTTATAAGAAACCGGAGTTTATTGTTAAAGGCTTAAAAGCTTTAAACGATAAGGATTGGTAATAAAGATACGTACTGGGGAAGGTATTCGGTAAGAAAGATAATAGTAACCTGGTTGATAACCTAAGGATAACCTTTATAAGGGTATTTAAGGACGGAAAAATTTTTATAATAAACGAAGTTATAAAGAAAATTATTTTTTAATATTGCCGCCTTTATTATCCTAATATTAAACGATTAATTTGGATTATTAAAAGGTTTACGGGGATAAATTTAAACCTTAACGATATAAAATTGCTTTTTTATATAGTTTATAACGAAAAAAAGGTACGGAAAATACCGTTTACTAACTTATAAAAGAACGTAATATACGTAGGAAAAATTATTTAATGTAATATAAAAGCCGTTAAACCTGTTAATATCGAAAATAACGGTTATTTCGGGTTTATTACAAATAACTTATTACGTTATAAGGAATATTATTTGTTTAGAACTAAGGATAAGATATAACATTGTTTATATACGTATATTACCCGGATATTTAAACATTTAAAAACGTTATTACTAGATATAAAAAGTAAAAAAAAAAAATGCAGATTTTATACCTTAATAACGCCCAATAGCTCAGTGGTTGCGAGCCTGGGTGTCTCTTTCAATTGCGACAGGCTTGGGCACCTTGTTTCGGTTGGTTTTAAAAGATAGCTGGTTCAAATCCAGCTTGGGCTACCGTTCCTTTAGGTAACGCCAGCCTAAAGGAACTAGACCATTAAAGTTTCGGCTCCGTTACCGTGTCGGCGACAATTAAGGGGTAGCTGATAGGACCAGTTACGATTGGGGGCGTTAGGAACTAATTAATTAATCGGGTATATTTTATCGTTAGTTGCCGTATGTTACATAACCCGCATTGCGTTTTTCCGGTCCTTGCCAAAAAGGGACGGTTTTTAAAGGGTGCTTCCCGGTTGCGTTTGTGTTAAACCAGTTGTGCATGTACTTAATGAATGGATCAGCTATGTGCTATATGTATATAGCTAGATACCTTAATGGCACTTTACCTTGCATACCTTAATAACGGTAAGAAATTCGGCATAACAATTATCGAAAATTTTTGCGTAATAAAAAGCATTAAATTAGTAATTTCCAGCGTCCATAATTAGTATTAAAATAAAATTGCAAAACGAAAAATATAATTTTTTTAGGATAAAGTATACGCAATTATAACTTAAATAAAAATACCGATATGCTTTTAGGATTTTGTAATAGAAGCAATAATACATACCGTTAATAGAACTAGATAATTAACAATAAAGGACGTATTCGAACCTGATAAATCCCATAAGTTTAATAACAGTTACCTTCGGATTTTTGGTAATAAGTATATAGTCCTAATTGACAAGAATTACAGGACCAAATTAGAAAAACTAGTAACCCGTAAAGTAAAGGGAATGCTGCTAAATTATTAAGGGATATATAATTATAAGGTATAATTATTAAAGGGCGGCAAATTGCTGATAATACCATATGTTATTATTTATAAAAACCTGGAAAAACTAAAATAACCTTTTAACCTAAAAGATATTATTCGGTTATTTTTACAGCCCGTATAGAAATAATTAAAATACCGTTAAAAATAAAATATTGGAATAAAAAATAAGAACGATAACGTCGTTTTAAAGGACGATACGGATTAAGAAACCAAGTAAATTAAGCGAAAAAAAGGACGTCCGAAAAAGAAGGTTTTCGAATTATACGCCCTGGAGGCCTTAGACGAAATACTAAAGCTAATACGTAAATTAAAACTAGCTTTAACCCAAAAGGGCGATAATAACGACTTTTTTTATTTTTACCTATTATTAAATATTAAAAACCAAAACGAAAACGGTTATAGGCTATACGTTATAGTAAACGGCAGTCTATCATTAAAAGAAACTATGGAAAGCACAAAACGTAAAATATAATTTAAAGTTATCTTTATTAAAATTAAAAAAAACTTTTAACGCGGAACTTTCTATTTCATAACAAACAATAAGGTATACGGGCACCTAGTAAATACGAAATAAATATTAAAAAAAAATATACGTTTATAAAAAAGTTAAAAAAATATAAAGCCCGTATTTATGCTAAAAGATTTACTTAACGGAAGGGAATTAACTATAATAAAACGTTAACTAATATTATAAAAGCTATACATTAAAAAATCCTAATAACGTTAACTGCTGCCTTAGGCTAGTATATATTCCAGATCGATTTTATCGCGGTTTACCTAAACGGCAACTTAAAGAAAAATATTTATATAAAGTTTTTTCCTATATTAAAAAAATATTTCGACGTATACCCGGAAAATAAAGTAAAGTACCAGTTTTTCCTTAAAAAAATTATTAAGTTAATAAATTTTTTATACGGCTTAAAATAAGCCAAAACTACTTAGTAGGAAAAAGTAAAAGAAATATTTGCGAAATAAGGTTTTCGCTTATTAATTTCGGACGACATAATATATTATAATCCGAAAACAGAAAACGTTATCGTTTCGTACGTAAATAATTTCCTGCTTTTCGGCCCTAACAGATAACGTTTTAAAGATATCGCCAAGGGAATAATTAAGGATATATTTATTAAAGACCTAAAAAATATTAACTGGTACCTGAATGTACAAATCGTCCATTTCTTACTAACGGAAAATATTAAGTTAAATTAATAATAATATATTAAAAAATTATTAAAGTTAATAAAACTAAACGTTATACGGAAATAACTTACGCCATTTATTAAAAATTACTTAAAGTACGCCGTAAGGAATAAAAACGTAACTAATAAAAAAAAACGTACGAATATATAAGCCTTATAAGGAAATTTAACTTTTTTAATTACATTAACAAACTAGATATAGCATTTATAACGTTAACTTGGGCTAGGTTTATAAGTAACCCGTTATTTAAATACCAAAAATACATTAAGCAATTGCCGTAATACTTGAACGGTACGGCAAACCTATTTTTTCGGTACCGGAAGCTAGAAAATTACCTATACCGGAAATATAATAACCTAAACTTATTCGGAACAGTAAATATAAACTTTATAAATAATAAATTAATTAAATCTATAACAGGCTGCGTATTTTTTATAGCTAAAACGTCCGTATTATAAATTTTAAAGTTATAAAGCGTTATTATTAAATACATTATTAAAGTAAAATACATAAAAGCAGAAATAATTATAGCAAAAATAATTAGAATCAAGAATTTCTTAACAAAACTAAAACTTATACTTAAAAACCTTATTTCCATCTTGGAAAATAATACAAATACGTTAAAGTAAATAACAAAGATACAGATAATACGGAAAAAACGTTATATTCGATTAAAATACTATTACGTACGTTAAAAGGTACAAAAAAGCAATATTAGTTTCCAATACGTAAAAAGCAAAAATAACCTAGCAAATAAACTAACAAAACTTTTTAATAAGGTTAATTTCGAACGATTTATAGCGAATTTAGGATTAAAAAAAATACAAAACGAATTAGAAAATATTTAAAATCGATAGATATAAGGGTTTAATAGCCGAGATTACCTAAAGCAAAAAAGCGTATCGGCAGTTGGTACTTTAAAATAATTACGGCTGATAAACTTAGGTTAAAAAATGTTACCTGAAACACCCTTTGTCATAAAAAAACTTTTTAAATATGAATTATATATATAAAGGCGGCTCGCCCTAGATGTTTTTAATCTGCAAAATTATCAACATAAAGTTTTGCACCAGTATCCTGCATTTAATTACTATGACTGCTGACAATTAGATTATAACTTACTTATTATTTATATTACGAAATATTAAAATAACGTTTTTAACGTTTTATAAAGTTTTTATAATTTTTTTTAATAAGAACGGTTTTAATTAACAAAAAGTTAAAGATATTAATTTTTAATTACGGGGAAGGACTTTAGGACGTAAGTTGAAATAAGGTAATTATAAAGGTTTATATTCGGACCGGAGTATTAATAAACGAGAACGCAAAAAATTAAATGTTTAAAGTATATATTATAAATTTATTCAAATTTTTATTATATATTATTTTACTATTATTATATATTTTTATAACGTTTTAATTATTTTCCGTTTTAATAACGAAATATTATAATTAGCTTATTAATGAATTAACTTTACTTAATCCATAAATGAAAAAATTAATTATTTATCGAAAAATATAGAGAAAATAATTATTTAAGAAATCGATTAATTGCTAAAAGGTGTAAAATATGTTTCTGCATGTTTTTTAATTATTAATTAAAAGAATGCGATAAATGTTTCGCTTTAGCTTTTAAAAAATTTGTTTATTTTAAATTTAGGATTTACGATATATATTTTTAACTTTATTAACAAATTCCTAAATTATAGGATAACGGTTTAAAGCGACGGAATATACGTAGGGAAGAGTCTTATCCCGATTAAAGGATACAAAGTAAATATATTATTTTAAAGTTTTAAAAGCTTAAAAGCTTTATGTTTATATAACGTAATTATTACGAGGATTTTGTATATAATTTGGTACTTTTCCGGTAATTCCGAAATAAAAGGTATTAATAAGATAATTAAAGAAGTAAAATTTTTATTCGAAATAAATATAATTAAGTAATTATTACGTCAATAAATAAGTTTGATTAATTTGTTATCGAAAATATTTATATAACGGTTATTAACGTAGTTTTTATAATTTATAAATGCAACGTTAATTTATAGATAACGAAATTATTATAAACCGGTAATAGTATTACATAATATTTAAAATTAGGTTATTTAGGCCCCGAAATAATCGTTTAGTTATATTTTTATACGAAAGGAATTTGTTTAAAAGGTTTTAGAATAATTAAATGCTAAATATATAGTAAGGCGAAAGTTAAAAGGCAAATATACCGTAAACCGAGGGAAAAAGCCTTTTGATTAGGATAAAAAATTATTATCGATTTTATAAATTTCGAAAAAGATTTTAAGGAATATAAATACGTTATGTTCGTTACCGATAGGTATTTAAGTTTTATTTAAGATATATATTTTAAATATCGGGAGTAAGATATATTGAAAATACTTTCCGATATTTTTTAGGAGTTTTATAAAATTAGAATAAGGTTTTTTTATAAGGAATCGAATGCAATAACGAGATTTTGAAAAATTATTTATTCAAAGATATATTATAGTTATTTTTGTTTAATTTTACATTTAAATTATTAGTACTGTATATTTAGGTTTAGAACGGGGGTATGAAACGTTTAGGGGGTATAATTAAGGAAAAAGTAACTGATATAAAATGGTGTTAAGTTATTTTTATATTTAATCCTATATATTTTTAAAATCGTAATGTATTTATATAACCGTTTTTTTAAATATATATTTTTTTTGATAAAGTTTATATAAGGTTTATAATATTTACCTAGCGTATAATAACGGTGTTATAATGGTTAATTAAAAGTTTTAATAAATTTATTTATAAATATATAGCTGTATAGTTTACGTTATAATAATTACCGTTATAAAACAACGGATATTTTAGAATATAAATTTTAAAATATGGATTAATTTTTTTTATCGGTTACCGATTTACAAATATTTACTAGATTTGGAATTTGTTAATTAATCAGGTTGTTATTATACGAAACGTATAGTTTAACGAAAAGGTTACTTTTTTAAGTAATATTAAAGATTTAAAAAACGATTCTTTTTATGTTACGGAAAACGAGTTTTAGAATTTATTACGATAAGTAAAGTTACTTAATTGCGCTTAAAGTTATTTATATATATATATTTAAAATGAACATAAAGATTTGAACTGGATAATTTAATTATTACTTAAATAAAAAAGATGGTTTTAAAGTAATATAGGCGTTAAAGACGTATATAATGGAAAAAAATAAATTTGTTTACATAAAATTAATTATTTTTATATAACCGTTATATTTAAATTATTTTAATTTTTTAGATTATTATTGTTGTTAATGTTTATTTTAATAATTATTACAATTAATACCTTAATGGAAAAATAAAAGTAATTTTAATTTTTTGTTAAATTATTTACCTTTGTGTAATGGTAAAAGATAAGGGTATTTTACAGGTTATAATGTAAGTTTTTCTTATGTTCCGTACCGAGGTAGTATTATTCGAGATAATTATAAGGTATAGGAAATTGCTTTTAATATAGGACGGTTGGTTTATTTTGAAAATATAATCGATAACTGGCCGGTAAGTTGCGGAAATTTAAGAAAGTTAATTACCCGAAACACGTGTTATTTTAATCGGAAAAACTTTAATACTTTAATATATAAAAAATATTTAGGTTATTAAACCGGGTATATAAGCGTAATTTATCGTTATTGTCGTAAGGTTATAAAGAGTTAAGTATATATTTGTTAAAAAAAATATTTCATAAAGCCGAAAAGTTTTATTTATAAAGTTATAAAACGTTGCGATTTTAGAAAGTAATAAATTAATTTTTCTTAAATATAAATAAGTTTAAATGTATATATAGATATATATTTATAAGATTAATAAATATATCTGGTTGTAAAAATGTAAAATACGTTTTATTGTACGAAGTAATTAATAGTTTAAAGCCGTTTGTAGTAAGATATACGTATTTATTTTAATTAAAAGGTTGTTTAAAGTTTTAATCGTTATAACGGTTAAATTCGATTTAAAGTTTAAGTAATATCACGTTATTATTATTTTCGTTAACGTTAACTTACTTTACGAAATATATATAAAAACGTTTTTAAGGTATTTTTAACGTAAAAAGATATTTTTAATTAGGAAGGTTTTATATAGGTTCCGGAAGTTACCGTTATTATGGTAAAAAGATTTTACCGGGACGTTTAAGAGATTAGGATTTAGCCTTGTTTTTTATGAATTTTGTTATTTTATTCGTTAAGGGGTGCTTATTTCTTTTTTTTTTTAGTGCAAAATATTGTAATAGTATATCATAAGGAAGATTAAGATTTTATTAATTAGTTAATTTAGTAGTTTCGGAAACGGTATACCTTTATATAAGGTAAGGATTTATATTGGTTCCTTGGTATCGAAATGATTAAAGATAGATTTAGTAGGAAAATCTGGTTATCCTAATCCGATTTTATTAATAAATTAATTAACTTAGTTTTTAAAGAAAGTTTAAAGAACTTTTTAAATGCGTTAATAACGAGTGTTAAGTTATTGCCGAATTTGAGTCTGGTTTATTTAGGTTTTATTAATATATATTAAAAGAAGATTGGTTTTATATTATACGTAATAGTTAATATGTAACCCGATATATTTTTTGCCGTATACCGATTTGCCCGTTTTAACCTGAATTTTAGTAACCTATATTATAAAGCTGTTAATCGAGTTATATTATATTTATTTAGGATTAAAGCGTTAGCGTTGCAGTTCGGAAACGAGGATTCGTTAAATATTTGAAGCGATATTTTTTCGGGGATAATTCGATTAATCGAAAAAGGTTTTTAGGTTTACGTTATAAAGTTTTTAAAGAAGTTACAGGATAACGGGTGAATAAATAAGATATAATAATTATTTTTATAACCGAAATGAAAATATTATTTTTTATATAAGTTATAAAAAAAGCTTTATTTAGTTTTTAATTAATTAAAAAGTGGAGAGTTATTTTAAATATTAAATTGTTAAATATATAGTGTAATAATTAATAAATTATATAGCTTCTTAACGTTAACGTTGTCTCATTATAAATAAAATTATATAGCGTACATATATATAATTACTAGTTCCGAAAAACCGTAAAAAAGGATTTAATTAAAGCAAATTATACGTTTACGGGCGATATATTAGTTAATAAATTAATTAAAGCCTTATTACGCGAACCGTTTAAATATTTTAAAAAATAATTAGGATTAATAAATATTACGGAAGTTTTTAAATAGCGGAGGAACACTTTACGAATAATTTTAAAGGAGGAATTACCTAGTGAAAAAATTTTAATTACCGGAGGAAAAATTAAATGAAAAGTTATAGCTTTAGAAAATAATAATATATAACGATTAACGTTATAAATACTTTAAGGCGTTAAGGGGGTATGTTAGTTAGCAAAAGGTGTTAAACGTACCTTATATACGGAAAGGATTTTTCTAATCCGAAGATATATATTCCGTTACTAGGTTATAGAAGAGCTGTACGCATATAAGAAACATACGCAGATTAACCTAATATAATAATATAACTGATATCCCCTATATTTAATAGCTGTCTCTTGCAGTTAATCGCAATAGGGTGCCTAAGCATATCGCAATTAAAAAAGACACCTAGGCTTGGGACTACTAAGCTATTAGGCCTTTAGCGTTTAGTTATTTTCCTTATTAATAAGCTTAAAAATATTTATAACTTTCCGTATTATATATTCCTTAATAACTTTTTCTTTTTATTATATTCATTTTTACAGCTGTACGAAAATAATTTAATAATAACGAATATTCTCAAAAAAATTAAGAAATAGCGAAATAACTTATTAATGTAAAAAAAGCTAAAAGCGTTACGGTCTTTTTTAATTAATCGATAGAACTTTTAACGTTTAATAATAAAATAAATCAAATCGCTTAGGCTAATAATTCGATCGTTTTATTTCTTAGCATTAGATACATAGTAAACAAACGGATCCTATTAATTTAAAAAAAAGTTAAAGAAAAAAAACAAATATAAACACGTTATTTACGATTTTTTTCGAAAATCAAGGGGGAAAAACGGTTATAATACCTCGAGTTATTTATAAATATAACTTTAACATAAATAACGTTATTTTCGGTAATTATCGAAACTTTAAATTTAAATAAATTTATAAACTTCGGCGTAACGTAACGCAGGTTTTTATCTACAACTTCCTACCTTTCGTTATCGTTACTAATTGCTTTTTTTTGTAAAATAAGGTAAACTTACATGAAAATTTAATAGAAACGTAATTGTTTTCTGTAAAGTATTAATTGTTAAGGGTAGTCGATATTTCGGGTTATTTTTTAACGTGCGAAAAAAAGTTTCGTAAAGCTTTTTTCGTATTAATAATATAAAAATCCGTATTAATATATACCATAAAGTGTTAGGGAAATCCGTTTCGAAGTATCAGGTTTGTTAAAGGTATTTTTATCGCGGCACGCGGCGAATAAGGTTTTAAATTATAAGTAATAGTGCTATAAATCGCCAGCTAGCCCGATAAATAACGTCTTATTACGCCGAATATAATGTCGCAATTTGTAATAATAACCGGTATTGGTATATGTATTATAGTGCAGAATAGGTATAGCTAGAGGTAGCTTTTCGTGCGAAAATTAATTAGGTGATGTAGGCGAATAAAAATTAAGAGTTACCTACCTTTAGAAAAATTATTGCAACTAATACCTTGATGCCCCTAAGCAGATAAAATTAACTTTTATTCTATATTTATTAATCGTATCGTAATAAATTTTACATTTTTTATTAAAAATTCGATTATTTAAATGTTTATAATAAAGCCTAATAGTATTTATAAATTATAAATTAATGTAAATAATGTTTTCGTTTTTTAAATATTATATTCTTACTTTTAAACGATAATTTTTTACTGATTTCAAGGTGTATTTTAATTTTTTACTGTATTTTATTCAATATTAATTAAAAACTTCTTATTATATATTTAACTAGTTTTAATTAATTTGATATATTACTTCCGTATATTTTTTTAAAAAAAACGCTTATTATCTTAATCGCTAAAATGTTACTTTTAAAATTTATTTTATAAAGTTGTTATTATCTTTTCGAAAATCATCATATTTACGATTTTTATATATATATCGTAACGTTTTATTTATAAGTTTTTTTTTTTCGATAATCTTTTCGCATAATGACGTTTTGTCCGAAAATAAGATATTAATTTGTATTTAATCACGAACGCGTTTCTATAGATTCGAAATTATATTCGGTTTTATTCATTTAATAAATTACGAAAATATATCATTATAATTCATATATTTGTATATAGTAAAAACGTACGTTTTAATTTATAAATCTATTATAAATAAGAGAAAATGTTAATAATAAAAACATACGATTAATAATTATAAATATATATAACTTATATCGTTTTAATGATAAATAATTAATTAATAATAATACGAATTTAACGCATAAAACTTTTAACTATTAAATATAAGAGATATAAGTTATATTAATATATTCGGCTAGTTACTGGTGCTTTCTCTACGCGTACAAATTTAGAATAGCTTATTAACGGACTATATATCTTCAGATTAGAGGGACCCTTTCTATATATGGGGTGCGTTTAGCAACCCCTACTAGCCGACATATACCGACGCGCCTTGCGAAACGCCTCGTGCGGGCCCGCTAACACGCCCGCTATTACGTTTACATCACGTTCTTCGACGTATTTCACAACGTATATTTTTAATATATTAAAGCCAGATAAGAAGTTATCGCGTATATAGATTAATAATCCGGTTAATAATCGTATTTTATCGGTGGGCTTTAGTTTTTAAAAGGTATTCGGTAATAAACCTGTTAGGTTACAGGATTAATAATATAACATTCGTAATAAGTGTTAATATACAAGGTTGTTAAGTTTAAGCCGTATTATTTAGGCTGAGCTAAAGATACGAAATAATTATACCAATAATTAATACGATAAATATTTTACCCAATATTTTCGAATACGGTAATTATTAATGGTTTTTACGGTAATAATAAATTGTACGTTTTGGTTACGAAGAGCCTTATCCCGAAACCGATTACGTAATGCCGATAAGTTTCGACCCTGATAAACCTTATGCTTTTTGGCTGGTTCGACAGGTGGAATCTCCTGGAATGCAATAACTTAGGAGATATTAAGCTTTTCGCGGTAAACCTTAAATCCGTATAAGATGGTTGCTGGGCGATCTTTTACTAGTTTTACGACAGCTACTTTTAATTTCGATTAATCTTACAACTTTTCGAATCTTTATTAATTAAAACAGTTAAAATATGCCGGGTAATTCTTATTACCAGATACCAGTATTCCGTAATTGTAAAGTTTTTACGGAAAACGTTTTTTTTAAGGTTTTTAAGCTTAATAAAGTTTTAAGATAAGCTAAAGATATTAATATTTCCGTCGAACTAACCGACTTTTCCTAAAAAAATCGGATTTTGCTTTTAATTTTCGGATACGATTTGATTTATATAAATAAAAGTAATTAAAAGTTGGACGGCTTTATGGTGGAAAATATCGATTATATGGAAAACTGCTGCGAAAACTGGATATAAGTAGTAAAGGGCTTAAGAACTTCGAAATTTAACTTTTGGTTCGATATAAGCTGAAAAATTACGAACGATAATTTGTCCGGCTGTTCCGGATTACGAAAACCGTTTAGAATTCGGTTAAAAATGGTCATCGATAAAGGCATAATAGGGCAGTCTGTAAAAAGGTTAGGGCTTAATAAAGCTTAGTAACCGATAGCACAATCTATCTATTTGTTTAATTTGGTTGCACGGTTACGTCTCCTCTAAAGAGATTAAGTATTAATATAATACGTGTATTTTTTAAAAAGGTATAATATTGATTTAAAATAAAAAAATATATATAATTACTTTAAATTAATTTACTATACTATAGTTCAGTTATACAAGAAAATAATTATAAGCTGTTAATATCGGCGTACTGTTTATATAGAAAAAAGTCGATTATATTATATATTATTTTTAAAAGAACGTAAAACTTATTTTAAAGACTGAATTTTTTAAATCGAATATAAGAGATTTTAATATAAAATCGCAGTTAATAACGGCCGAAAATAGTGCTCGTAAAAAGATTAAAACGAAAAGATAGCCTTAACGTTAAGCCCGGATATAATCCGCGGAGTAGTAAAGAAGTTATAAAGATATTTACAGATAAAGAACCCGGCTAGTTTAACTTGATTTAATGTATTATAATTAATTAATTTAAATTTAATATTATAAAAGATTAAAAAGTGTCCCGTAACCTTATATATTCCGAGAGCTTATTTAAAATATTATATTATCTTAGCGATATCAGGCCTTATTTTAAAGGTTATAGAGCTATACCTGTGGCGTAGTTGGAGCTTAAGCTTTTTTAAAAGCTGTATTTTAAGTGCTCACCTATAAAAGACTTATAAAAATAACAAACTCTTAAAAATAAGACCTGGTTTACTTTAGCTAACTTAGGCCTTGTTCGTTTATATCTTATATATTTCTGTTTTTAATTAATTAATATAGGTGTATACATAATAATTAAATAAGGCCTAAATATACGTCAGAGAATAACTGGTTTATTTAATATTGTCTAAATAAAATTATTAATCTTTCTTTAATATCTTTTAAAAATGTAAAGACTTAAATAAAAAATATAATAAATATAATTAAATTAAAGTTTAGGAAATAAATAACTGTAAAGTTTTATAGCTGTAATAAATTAATTATGGGTTATATTATCGTATACTAAATATTTTAAATATGTTATATTTAAAAGAAACTTATTTATTAAATGTTCCGGTTATATAAACTATAATTATTATATTATAATAATAAAAAAGTTCCGAATTTATTTAACCGGCATCTTTTTTTACTACGATAACCTTATTAATACATACGTTATTTTATTATAAGCTTTTTAAAGTAATTTTATAAATTAAGTTTATTTAATAATTATTTTAATTATACGGGTTATATTAAATATATCGTATTTATAACACCGTTACGGTTAAAGAATTAAATATTAATCGAAGTTTTTCTTTAATATTTTATTTAAATTAGCCTTAGTAAAAAGAATTTATATAGAATTAAGAAACCTTTTTAATGTTATATATGATAATACTTTTTCTAATTTTTACATTATTTATTATTATTACTTAATAGAATAATTCGTTAAATAAACGTAAAAAAGACAGCTTTTTATTAAGCTCTAATTTTAAGGTTTTACTATTATTATCGATATTTTAAAAATCGGTATTTAATATATAGGTCTTTATAAAGCCTTAGGTATAGTTATATTATAAGCGTAACTATATAATCGTAAAAATAAAATATAATATATTATAGTCTTTTAGCTTTAATTAAAGTATTATAATATACAAGGTTGTTAGGTTCAAGCCGTATTATTCAGGCTGAGCCAAAGACACGAAATAATTACACCAATAATTAACACAATAGATACTTTATCCAGTATCTTCGAACACGGCAACTATCAATGGTTTTCACGGTGAAAAGTATTATAATATAAAAGCTTAAAAATTTATAAAAAAGACTTTAAATAAAATAGTAGTAGTAAATAATTAAAAAATAAAAAAGCAATTAAAAATATTTTTATATATAACTTAAAATTGTTTTTTTAACTATATATATTATTTACCGATTATGGTTAATTTAACAAAAATATTAAAATTAAAATAAAGATTTTTAATTAATATCTACCTTTTAATTATACCGCGTGTATAATTATATTAAAATAATTACAACTTATATAATTAAAATTATAATTAAACCGGGTTTTTAATATTAAATTACTATTAAATTATTTATACTAAAGTAATACACCAGATAATTATAATATCGTAATAAAAATATCGTTTAGGTTTATTAAATCAGATTTTGCTTTAATTATAATGTAAAAAAATTATTTAAAAAACTTAAGATATTTTAATTTTAGCAATAATTATATAAGATTGTTAGGTTTAAGCCGTATTATCCAGGCTAAGCTAAAGATACGAAGTAATTATATTAATAATTAATACGATAAATATTTTATCAAATATTTTCGAATATGCTAATTATTCATAGTTTTTACCGTAATAATGAATTATAGGTTTCGGTTACGAAAAGTTTTATTTTAAAGCCGATTATTGCGTAATATTAATAAATTTCGACTTTAATAAACCTTATGTTCTTTAACTTTACGATTCGGTAAAAGGAACTTTTTAAAAAGTAAATAATAATTTCGGAAATATTAAGTTTTTCGCGGTAAATCTTAAGTCCGTATAAGATAACTTTGTAATTTTAATTGATTTTACGATATCTTTTGAAATTCTTATTAATTAAAATAATTAAAACATGCCGAATAATTCCAATTATAAAATACCGGTATTCCGTAATTATAAAGTTGTTACGGAAAACGTTTTTTTAAAAATTTCTAAGTTTAATAAAATTTTAAGATATATTAAAATTATCGATACTTTCATCGATGTAATTAATATTTCTTCAAAAAAAATCGGATTTTACTTTTAATTTTTAAATACGATTTAATATATATAAATAAAAATAATCAAAACTTAAACAATTTTATTGTGGAAAATATCGACCGTAAAGCAAAATTACTGGAAAAGCTGGATATAAGCGGTAAAGGGCTTAAGAATTTCGAAATTTAACTTTTAATTGGATACAAGCTAGAAAATTATAAACGGTGGTTTATCCGGTTATTCCGGATTGCGAAAACCGTCCAGAATTTAGTTAGGAATGGTTGTCGATAAAGGTATAACTGGGCAATCTGAAGTTACTTTAAAGTAAAACGCCTACGAAAAAGTTAAGGTTTAATAAAGCATGGAAGGCGAGATATATAATTTATTAATTTGTTTCATTTTATTACACGGTTACGTATCCATTAAGGAGATTAGTAATAGTTATAATATAGTAATTTTAAAAACGTCAGGATTATTTATTTTTTAAATTTGAATTTTATTATATTAACTGTATTTTTTATTTAAATATAAATAAAAATTTGTATATAGATATTAATGTATATTTAATAGGTATAATAAGTTGTTTATTTACAAATGTTAATTTAGCTTCGTAATAATCTTTTTCTATATTAATCTTTAAAATTGTCAATGAAATTAATTTCAAACTGAACATTTCATTTAAGAACTATTAACCGAAACTTTTATTTATATAATAGCAATTTAGGTTTTATTCGTATGTTACGAGAAAACTTATTTTAATCAGCTAAAAAAAAGTAGTATAAAAACTAAAAATAACCAATGTCTAAGTTAGTTATGGTAAATATCAGATTTAAATATAAAGTTCGTTTTTAATATCTTAGCGACCGCTGCGCCTTAAAGGTAGCTACTACTAAATATAAGTATATATATTCCTTAATTAAGCTATATAAACATAGTAAAAGGATTAATAGCATACCTAATTATTCTAACGTATTAATATAATTAATTTTCACTACGGTCGATTCGAATTGAAGTGTCGCGCCCTACAAGTTAGCTTGGCAATACACACCTTTTTTTAAAGGCATTCATTTAATAACATATCAAGTTATACATTAATATTTACATATATATAACTGTTATAAATTCATGCTATATGTTAAAATGGTCACCTCGACGGGGGCTATATCTTCGGGTTAACTGTATATTCGTAGCCCTTATACGCGTTAAGTTATTAATAAAATCGTTAAAAAGGGGGTGAGAAAATTGGTCGAAGTGGCAATAAGCTGGCAAGGACTGACGATAGGTTGGAACAGCTGTAACGGGCTGCAAAAGTTGCCAAGCGTTGCCAAGATAACTTCGAAGTCGTTGCAAATTTTACATCAAAACAAACCTTCGAATATGTTAAGCTTTCAAGCCATATATCTTAATGCGTATAAAGGCCACCAACCTGCAGGTAGAACGAGGATATTATCAGCTAGCAGGGGGTGCTGAACGCACCCTATATACGAAAAGGCTCCTTTTAATCGGAAGATATATGTTCCGTTACTAGGCTACATAAAAGCTGTACGGGTACGAGAAACATACGCAAAAAATTAGCGTAATACAACAACATAACTAATATCCCCTATATCTAATAATTAAAAGGTTTATTCGCTTAATTTGCGATATTATTAATTAATCAGCTGGTATTAAAACGTTATAGGCTATATATCAAAAATAAGTATTCGTATATTTTATTAATTACAATAATAACGGTATCGTTAACGTCCCCCGTTATTTATAACGGATCTAAGGACTAGAACCATTTTAAAGCCGAATTGCTGGATAAAGCTTACGTTTTTAATATATGAGATTATATCGATCTTAATTAATTACTTTTATAACCTATTAAATGCCTGGATAATACGGCTTGAACCCAACGACCTTGCATAACCTATTAAATTAATCAAACCTAATATAATTTGGTATTCTAAAAGAAAATCCGTTATATAATACGAAATAATAGCTAAAATATTTCCTTAATCACATTTATATTTTTTTAGAAAAATTAACAAAAAAATCGATTATCTTAATTATTTAACAAATACTTTTAAAATAACGACCGACAATAAATAAAGCTGCAAGAAAAATTATACAACATATATTTATAAAAATTATAAATACGATAATTTTTTAAAAAGAAAATAATAACCGGATTAAATAAATTTTATATTTAATATTTACAGCAATTAAAAAAAAGAATTTCCATTTAAAAAAACTTACGGAAATAATACGCCAAACACAATAAATCTAGCAGGGTATATAATAAAAAAGTTTTAATTAATACTTAACGAAAATACTGTAAGAAGTTAAAATAAACTTCGAAATTAATATAAAAATTAAACAAATAAATCGTAAAATAATAAAAGATTATAACTTAAAAATAACAATATAAGGTAAAGTGCTCTTAAGATGTCTAGCTAGCTATGTATAGGAAGCTGATCTATCTACTAAGAAAAATAATAATTAAAACTGAAATTAATAATAACATAATTAATTTTTAAAATATAACTTATTTATAACCTGTATCGAAAAATATTAAAATAACGGTTTTAACGTTTTACGAAATACCTACAAACCCTTTTAATTAAAAAGATCTTTCTTAAAACAAAGATAAGGATAATAATAATTAACCGTATAAGAAAACTTTTAGAAAAAGGCCGAAAAAAAGTAAATATCAAAATGTTTAAACGGGCTGAAATAAGAATAACAATAAATAAAAACGTTAAAAATTAAAGGCATAAAAAATTCGATATTGAACGTACTTAAGCTTTGCATATAAATTACCTTAATATTATTATACTTTCCTTAATAAAACTCTAGTATAATTTAAATCTAAAAACGTAATTTTAATTTTAATTTAAAACCGAATTATTTCCAATTAGTTTTTAAAGAAAAAAAATTCACGGCCTATAAAAAAATAATTACTTAAAAGGTAAATAAAGTTAAAAGGAAATAAAACGAATCTTAACATGCTTTTTAATTTTTAATTAACGTAATACAATAAATACTGCGATTTACCCTGTAAAAATCTGGTTTATTTTAATTTTAAAATAACGATGTATATTTTTAAATTTGTTAACAAATTTTTAAATTATAAAATAACAATTTAAAAGAACGAAATATACGTATAAACAATTTTATCTTAATTAGAAAATACGAAAATATAAATATAGTATTTTAAAGCCTTAACGGTTTAAAAATATTACGTTTATATAACGTAAGTTATTACGAAAATTCAGTATATAATTGGATAATCTTCCGGTAACTCCGAAATAACAAACTCATAAAATAAGGGAAAAATTAAAAACTTTATTAGAAACGTAAGGCTACCGCGTTGCCGCGGCAAGCACAATATGCCCTCGTTTTAACAGCGTTAGCCGTACGTTCTAGGCTGGGGTGCTTCCCCGCCTTCCCCCCACCCTCCCCCGGGGGTTAGCCAGGTGGCGGTAGTGTTCCAGCAGGTGTTGCCAAAACCTTCCTATTTGGGACGTGCCAAAATCCAAATACGGTAATCGGCTCTAAGGGAAACAAATTTTCGATACAATAACCCTCGTCCACTCCGTTCGCAAGCTCACTACGTTAAAACGAGGGCATAAATATAATTAAGTAATTATTACGTTAATAAATAAATTTAATTAATTTATTATTAAAAATATTAACGTAATAATTATTTGTATAACTTTCGTATTTTATAACTAAAATGTTAATTTATAGATAACGAAATAATTATAAATCGATAACGCTATAATTTAATACCTAAAATTAAAATACTTAATGTATAAAATAATTTCTTAATTATAATCTTATACAAAAGGAATATGCTAAAAAAATCCTCTAATAATTAAATACAGAATATGTAATTACGTAAAAATTAAGAAAACAAATACGCTAAAATCCGAGAAAAGGAACTTTCTAATTAAAATAAAAAATTATTATCGATATTATAAATTTCGAAAAATCTCGAAAAAATATAAATACGTTATATTTGCTAATAACAAATACTTAGGCTTTATTTGAAATATTTATTTCAAAAGCCGAAGTTAAAATATATTATTTATAACGTATAAATATTTTTTACAAGTCCTGAAAAACTAAAATGAAAACTTTTTAGAAATAATCGAATACGATAACGAAATTTAAAAAAAAAAATTAATTTCGAAATATATTTTAATTACCTTCTTTTTAATATTAAATGTAAGTTGTTAATACTAGATTCCTAAATTTAAAATCAAGATAAAAAACGATTATAATACGAAATAATATTAAATTGCTTCAGTTTTTATTTATATATATGTTTAAAATAATAATATATTTATATAACCGTATTTTTAAATACGTATTTTTTTACTAAAACATATATAAAATTTATTATATTTATTTACCGCATAAATACCGTGTTATAATAGTTAATCGGACACTTTAAAAAATTTATTTGTAAATATATAACTAAATAACTTGCGTTATAACTATTACTATTATAAAAAAAAACTTTAAAAATTAAATCTTAACACATAAAATTAACATTTTAATTAATTATCGATTTACGAATATGTACAAAATTTAAAATTCGTTATTTAATACCCTTTATATTATTCGAAGCATATAACTTTGTAAAAAGTTATTTTTTTAAATAGTATTAAGAATTAAAAAACTGACTTTTTATACATTATAAAAGAAATTTCAAAATTAAGATACAAAATAAAATTATCTGATTAAAGTATAAGTTGCCCAAATATATAAATATAAAAAAAAACGAAGATGTAAGCGGAATAATTTAATTGCCCATTAATTAGAAAAAGTAATTTTAAAATAATACCAACATACGAAACGTACGGAATAAAACAAATTAAGCTTATTTATATAAAATGAATTATTTTTAAATAACTATTACATTTAAATTATTTCCGGTTTTTAAATTATTACGACTATTACCTAATCAGAAATAATAAAAATAATCTTAAATATTTATTACGTTAATTAACTTAAGGTAACGGTAAAAAATAAAAGTATTTTACGAATTATAAACGGAAATTTCCTATATATTCTATATCGAAAGAATAATTATTAAGATAATTATAAAATGTAAAAAACTATAATTAATAAAAAATAAACCAATTGTTTTATTCATACAATCGATAATTAACGGATAAATTACGAAAATTTAAAATATTTAATTACTTAAAATGCGTATTATTCTAATCAGAAAAATTTCGAAACGAAAATATATGAAATCCTTAACTTACGAAACCGGATATATAAACGGAATTTATTATTACCACCGTAAAGCTACAAAAAACTTAATAAATATTTTTTACAAAAGAATATTTAGTAAAACCGTAAAAGTTTAATTATAAAACTATAAAAAAAATATAATTTTAAAAGACAATTAATTAATTTTTGATTACAAAATTACGTTCTAAAATATATATAGTTATATACTTACAAATTTGATGAATATAATTAGTGATAAAAATATAAACTATATTTCGTTCTAGAAAACGATTAAATATTAAAAAATATTTATAATAATATATACGTATTTACTTTGACTAAAAAAATATGTAAAACATTAATCGGTATTACAGTTAAATTTACCCTAAAATTAAAATAATATACCGTTATTAATGCTTTCGTTACTACTTAACTACCTTTAAAATACCTATAATATAATAAAACTGTTTTAATTAAAAGAAATTTATGTAACTTGAAAAAGTCGCCGTTATTATAACATAAAAGCTTTACCGAAACACTTAAAAAATTAAAGTTTAACCCCGTTCTGTATAAATTTGATTGTTTTATTTATTACAAAGTAGTTATTTTCTTTTTTATAAACGATATTATTATAATATATCGTAAGAAAAATTAAAACTTCGTTAATTAATCAAATTGATAAATACGAAAACGATATATACTTATAAAAACTAAAAGTTTATAATAATCATTCGGTATTAAAGTAATTAAAAAGAAATTTAACGCAAAAGATTAATTATTTTAATCCCATTTTATAAACAAACTTATTAATTTAATCCTTAAAAATCGTAAATAACTTTTTAAAAATACCTGTAATTAATATTAAATTATTATTAAATTTTAATTAAAGATATCTAGGTTTTATTAATAAATAATTAAAAAATAGTTTTATTTTTTTACGTAATAATTAATACGTAACCAGATATATCCTTTATGGTATCCTAACTTACCTGTTTTAACTTAAACCTTAATAACGGTACATTATAAAACTATTAATCGAATTATATTTACCTAATCCGAATTAAAATATTAACGTTGTAATTTAAAAGTAAAAATTCGTTAAAATAATACCTGCTCTATAAATAATATAATAGATTAAAGAATTTCTAAACTTATATTATACAACTAGTTAAAAAATAATAAAATACTATGGGAATAAATAAAACGCAATAACTACTTTTACAACCGCAACCGAATTACTATCCCTTGCGTAAATCGTAAAAAAAAACTTATTTAACTTTCGATGAATTAAAAAGCTAAGAGTTACCTTAAATATTAACCCGGTAAATATATAATATAATAATGAATAAATTATATAATTTAATAACGCTAACGTCGCTTTATTATCATTAAAACTACGATACGTAACTATATATTATCATTAATTACGAAAAACAATAAAAAAGATTTAATTAAAATAGATTATACGTTAATAGATAACATATTAACAAATAAATTAATTAAAGCCCTATTACGTGAACTATTTAAGTATTTTAAAAAAACCGCTAAAACTGGTAAATATTACGAAAACCTTTCAAAGGTATAGGAATACCTTATAAATAATTTCAAAAAAGAAATTAACTGATTACAAGGATTTATTCGCCGAAATAAAAATCGAATAAAAAGCAGTAGCTCTAAAAAGTAATAATACGTAACAATTAACGCTATAAACACTTTAAGGCGTTAAAAGAGTATATTAACAAATAGGGGGTGTTAAACGCACTTTGTATACGGAAAGGTTCCTTTTAATCGGAAGATATATATTCCATTACTAGGCTATATAAAAGCTGTACGCCTACGAGAAACATACCTAAAAAATTAGCCTAATATAATAACAGAACTAATGTCCCCTATATCTAACAGATATAGCCCTCGTCGAGAGGTACATTTTAATACCATATACCGCTTAGTAGCTGTTAAATACGTTTTGATATACCTAAATATATATATATAACTTTAAAATAATTGTTTAAAAAGACAAGTTTAAACGTTAATACAATAGCTAGAAAGGGATATACGGTATTAAAATGTAGGTCTTAACGAGGGCTATATTCTCGTTCTAACTGCAGATTCGTAGACTTTATACGCGTTAAGATCTACGGTTTAAAATCTTGATATATTCGACAGTTTATTTTAATACAATATTTACAACTATCAGATTTAGGGGATATTAGTTATGTTGTTATATTAGGCTAAGTTGCGTGTGTTTCTCATACGCGTATAACTTTTATATACCCTAGTAACGGAACATATATTTTCCGATTAAAGGGACTCTTTCCGTATTTAAGGTACATTTAATACCCTCTATTAACTAACACACCTACTTAACGCCTTAAAGTATTTATAGTATTAACCGTTACTTATTATCATTTTTAAAAACTATACCTTTTTAGTTAACTCCTTTTCCGGCAATTAAATCCTTTTAATTCATTAATTCTTGCTTTAAAATTATTTATAGAGTACTTCTTTACCGTTTAAAAACTTCCGTAATATTTATTAATCCTAATTACTTTTAAAATATTCAAAATATTTATATAATAAAGTTATAATTAATTTATTAATTTATATATTATTTATATAAGGTCGTTAGGTTTAAGCTATAATATCTAGGCTATATTAAAGATACGAAGTAATTATATTAATAATTAATGCGATAGAGATTTTACCTTATATGTTTAAATACGATAATTATTAATAGTTTTTAGGGTAACGATAAATTATACTTCGGTTACGAAAAGCTTTAGTTCGAAGCCGATTAGTAGGTAATGCCCATAAGCTTTAACCTTTATAAATTTCATACCTTTTCATTTTACGGTTTAGCTAAGGGAATTTTAGATAATAATTGAGAAGATATTAAGCTTTTTACGCTAAACTTTGAATCCGTATCAAATAGCTACTTTATAACCTTTGTTAATTTTACTACTTTTTAAACCTTTCCTAATTAAAATAACTAAAATATACCGGTTAAATCCGAATATAAAATCCTAATATTTCGTATTTTCGGAATTAAGATAGAAATAATCTTAAATACGTTACCCGACTTAAATAAAATGATCGGCCTAATAAAATATATTAATTCTTTTATCGCTATTAACAACTTTTCCGAAAAAAATCAGATTTTATTATTAATTTTCGGATACGATTTAATTTAAAACGGCGGAAATAATTGATATTTAGGTATTTTTATATTAAGAAATATCCGGCTGATAAAAAAATTACAGGTAAAACTGGAAAATAACGATAACGAACTTAAAAACGTCGAAGTTTAACTTTTAAATCCATAAAAGTTAATGGATTATAAGCGATAATTTATCCGGTTGCTCCGGACTGCGAAAACCGTTTAAAATTCCGGTAAGAATGGTCGTCGATAGGGGCTTATATAACTGGGCAGTTAATAAGAAAGTTAGAGTTTGATAAAGCTTAATAACCGATAGCATAATTAATTAATTTATTTAATTTAGTTTTACGGTTACGTCTTCTTTAAGGAGCTAATATATTACTTATAAATTGTCGGCAATTAATACTTTCAGGTACCTGCGGCTATTACGTCTAGGTTGCAGATACTGCCTAAAACTGCCTTTGTCCAGGAATTATCCTTTGTACAGTTAAACGTATATATAAAAGCGATTACCCTAGACTTTTTTAGTTTTTCCTAAACTAACCATACGTTTTTCGCTAGATTCCTATATTTAATTACTGTAACTGTTAATATGGTAGCATTTTCTAATTAATTAGTAACCGTAGCACGTTAAACGAAGTGGTTATTTATAAGTTAAGTTAATAAAAAGAGTACGAGATTTAAAAAGAAGTTGCAAAGTTAACATAAAAGAGATTAAACGGTTAACGATAGCAAGTAAATAATAAAAACGTATTTTAAGGTAGTTTGCCGCAGTTAAGCAAAGTAGCTTACTTAATAAGGGTTTCGTCCTTATGCGAAATAGGAAATATACGAATAGCGATTTATTTTATTTTTTTTTTAATTAAAAGAATTTTTAAAACGAAAAGTTTTCTGGTAAGGGGGAAGAATAAAAGTTTATAACGGGCGTAATAGCAGGAAAAAAATTTGATTTCGAATTTTTTCGAAATAAGCCTTATTGCTTTAGTAACGATAATTGAAAAACCGATATAAAACTTTTATATAAAAATAACAGCCTTAATTAAAATTAAATAAGTTTTATACGTTTTTAGATATTAATTTAAGTAAAATAAAAAAAACGTTAAGGTACGGGAATATAAATATAAATCCGTTAAGGATAAACTTAAAAAATTATAGTTTAACAAAGAAAAAAACGACGATATAATAAAGCGAATAAATAAAATTATAGAACCATTATTATATATACCTTAATTCGAGAGCGTATCTTAATAAGGATTGCCTTAATTAAAAGTAATACGGAACTTACGAAACGTAAATATTTACAGGAGCACTTTACGAGACGCTTAAGGGGCGGGAAATTTGTAAAAAGCTTTTATCGCTATCGAAAGTAACATAAAAACGATTAACCCCTTGAAAAAAAGCGAAACAAAACCGAGAAAGTAATTTACTAAAAAACTTAATTCCCCGAAAAAGGAAAGAAGCAAAGAAAAGAAATTACGTAAAAAAGAAAATGTAGTATATAGGGACCCTGACAATTGGGATGAGTTACCTTTAAACTCGTTTAAAGGTTCTCGAAAACTAAAAAGCCGTTATAATAATTTTCTTAGTATTTTTAGCAGTTTTTTAAGCCTTAATAATTTAAATAACTTTAATGAATTAGGCCTACGTTTAAAAAAAACTTTAAAAAGTTTAATAATAATATAAAGTTACGTTAAAAACGTTTTAATTTTTTACTAAATAGTGAAAATTACATCACAGGATAGATTAATTAAAAGCTTTAAAATAACGCCTTAATTGTTATACTTAAAAAGATTAATTATAAGGACGGAATAAAGCTAAGATAACTTAATTAACTACGTTTCGCAAAGGTTATTACTAAGACGTATAAAAGGGCGCTTTTAAAGTTAATTATAATTATTAAAAAAGAAACGAAAATATTAAGGACTTTTAAGAAAACTTACGTAATTACAAGTAAGGCTAGGTAAAAGAATTTTTGGAAAAAGTTTAACAAGATTATATATAACGAAGAAAATCCCGTATAGTTTATAATAAAGTTTTAAAAGCTATTACGAAAGGTTAAGGGCTGTAGTATAAAGTTTAGATTAAAGGAATAATTCATTATATTTTTTATTATTATAAAGGATTACGCTAGTAGCTGGTATAAGATAATTTAATCAATGCTCTGGTAAATTAGTTGTTTTTTTTAGCAGCTAATCGACGACTTTAATAGCGAATTTTATAACCGTACTATTAAGAAAAAGAACGGGAAATCCTATAACGGTTAAAAAGGTAAAGGAAAAGATAATACTAATAACTTCCAAGATAATAGGCCCGTATAAAATAAGAACGGAGAGTTATTTTGCTTTAACTGTAGCAAATATAGGTACTTAGCGAAGGATTGCCCCGAGCAGTAAAAGAAAAGAAACGGTAAAGGAAAAAAAGGAAAGCGTGGTTAACGTTAAGGTAATAGTGGATAAAATAATTAAAGCAATAGCTTTCGTAACGTTTATAGCAGTAATAAAAACGAAAAGTAATTTATCCTTAACGGCCTAAAGGATTTGTACCGATTAAACGGGAAGATTTTTAACGTCCGCGTTAAAGAATAACAGCTTAAGAACTTTATGTAGTGGTATAATAAGATGATTTAAAAGGAAGTTTAGAGAGCTTTAATGGTTAAACGCTTTGAAGTCCGGAAAGTTTTAATAGTTGAAAGCCTTAAAACCCGCTAAGCTTTAAAGGTTAAATGTTTTAAAATTTAAGTAGCTAATCGCTTTAAGCTATAGGTAAGCGAAAGCCTTAAAGGAATTATTATAGGAAGCGTTATGTTTTTTTATATTTTTTTTTTGTAAAAACGATTTAGATAAGTTGTTTTAAAATTTTAACGCGAATGTTAATATTACGAATAATATTAGCGACTTTAAAACGAATATTATAATAGTTATTAAATTTAAAGGAATTTAAATTATAACAGGTAAAAACCCCGTAATTATTATTTTTATTGATATTTTTAAGTAACTTGTAAAAAGTTTAATAAAGAAAAAAACGATATTATAGTTAAATATACGTTATATATTAATAATTTTTTTAAAGGTGTATTTCGCGAAGGTATTTTTTTTAAAAAAAAGCTTACTTAAATCGTAACGTTTTAATAAACCTTAACAGGATTTAATTATTAACAATTAACGTTTTACGGAAAAGATTTTCCAGTAATTATACGGAAAGTTAGAATTTATTATTAGGGCCTCGAATTTAATAAACGATAAAAATTATTAATAAGGATACGTATTAAAGAAAATATCCGGTAACGAAAATAGTAATAATTTAATAAATAATTTAAGACGCATATTTTCGAACGTTTTTAAAAATGGGAAGGTTTTAATAATGGACGAAGTTATAAAAAGAAATTATTATTTAATATTACCGTTTTCATTATTTTAATACTAAATGATTAATATAAATTATTAAAAAGTTTATAAGGATAAATTTAAATTTTAATAATATAAAAAATTTTTTACATAGCGTACGATAAAAGGAAATTCCGGAAAATATTATTTATAAACTTTTAAAAATAAAGAAAATAGGTAAAAAAAATTATTTAATACGACGTAATATTAATTAAACTTATTAATATCGAAAATAAAAGTTATTCCAGTTTTATTATAAATAATTTATGGCGTTATAAAAAGTATTATTCGTTTAAAAATAAAAACCAAATTTAATAAAATTTATACAAGTGTATTATATAAATTATAAAACGTTTAACAAAGTTATTATCGGACGAAAAAGGCAAACGTAAAAAAATACAAATTTTACGCCTTAACGGCGGCAAGAAATTCGGTATAATAATAATTAAAATCTTTTGCATTATAAAAAAAATCGAATTATTAATTCCGAGTATATAGAATTAATATGAAAACGAAGTTATAAAATAAGGAATATATTTTTTATAAAATAAGGCGCATATAACTTTTATATATTTTTAAAATTTCGTAATAAAGGTAATAACGTATATTATTAACAAAATAAACCAGTTTAGGATAGAAAATATAATATTAATCGAGTACTTTAAAACCGTATTCGAATTAAATAAATTATATAAATTTAAAAACGTTTATTTTCGAATTTTGAGTAATAAGTATATAATTTTAATAAATTAAAATTATTAGATTAAATTAAAAAATTAAACAGCCCGTAAAGTAAAAAGAATTATTACAAGGTTATTAAGAGACATATAACTATAAGGTATAATTATTAAAAAGCGATAAATTACGTATAATACCGTATATTGTTATTTACAAAAACCTGGAAAAATTAAGTAAACTATTTAACCTTAAATATATTATTCGATTATTTTTATAACCCGTATAAAAAAGTTCAAAATACCGTTAAAAGTAAAGCGTAAAAATGAAACATAAAAATAATAATATTATCTTAAAAAACGATATAAACTAAGAAATTAAACAGGTTAAACGCAAAAAAAAAAAACCCCTAAAACGATTATCCGTAAGTTATATACCTTAAAAGCCCTAAATAAAGCCTTGAAATTAATTTAAAAGCTAAAGTTAGCTTTAATCTAAAAAGGCGAAAATAAAGGTAGTTTACATATTTTTCATTTTAACCTATTAATGTCGAATAATGATAAAAACCGTTTTAATAATTTAGAAAACGCCGATTAGATTATTAGAAATATTTACAAATATAAATAAGTAATTAATATGTTAAATATTAATACCTATAAGCTATTTATTATTATAAATAACAGTTTATCCCTAAATAAGTTATAAAAAGCTTAAAACGAAAAATATAACTTAAGGTTATTTTTATAAAGATTAGGGAAAACCATTTATACGGACCTTTTACATATACGTTTTATAACGAGGTTACTTAAAATTACCTTAATAATATTAAGTAAATATTAAGAAAAAAAATATACGTATATAAGAAAACTAAATAAATATAAAATGCGTATTTACGTAAAAGGATTTATATAACAAAAAGGAATTAATTATAACGAAACCGCAGCCAATACCGTAAAAGTAATATATTAAAGGATTTTAATAACGTTAATGGTTTTATTAAACTGGTATATATTTTAAATAAATTTTATTATTATATACTTGAACGGCAAATTAAAGGAAAATATTTATATAAAACAATTCTCGATATTAAAAAAATGTTTTGATATATATTTAAAAAAAATAAGAAAATATATAAGTTCTTCTTTAAAATGGTTGTTAAACTAATAAACCTATTATACGGTTTAAAATAAGTCGGAACTGCTTAATAAGAAAAAATTAAAAAAAGAAAAATACTTACGAAACAAAGTTTTTATTTAATAACTTCGAATTACGCGATATATTAGAATCTTAAAATAGGAAACGTTGTAACCTTATAGGTAAATAACTTCTTACTTTTCGGCCTTAATAAATAACGTCTTAAAAATATCGCTAAAAAATTATTAAAAACGTCCTAGTTAAAATTTTAAATAACGCGGACTAATATTTAAACGTACGAACTATCCGTTTCTTACTAATAGGAAATATTAGGTTAAATTAATAACAATATATGTAAAAATTATTAAACTTAATTAATTTAAATAAAATGAAAAAAGACTTGTATTATTCGGTACAAATTACTTAAAATACATTTTAAAATATAACGACATAATTAATAATAAAAAAGATTAAATATATAAACCTAATAAGGAAATTTAATTTCTCGAATTGTATTAATAAACCAAATATAACGTTTATAACGTTTACTTAAGTAAAATTTATAAACAACCCGTTATTTAAATATTAGGAATATATTAAAAAATTACTAAAGTACTTAAATAATATATTAAACCTATTTTTTCGGTACCAAAAACTACGAAAAAATTACCTATACTATAAATATAACAATTTAAAATTATTCGGAATAATATAAAGTGCCATTATGGTATCTAGCTATATACATACAAGCTGATCCGTTTACTACATATATGTACACAAATAGTTCTGCACAAACGCAACCGGGGAGTACTCCCTAAAAACCGTCCCTTCCTGGCCAAGGGCCGGAAAAACGCAATGCAGGTTATGTAACACGGCAACTAACGGTAAAATATACCTGATTAATTAATTAGTTCCTAACGCTCCCAAGCGTAACTAGTCCCACCAGCCACCCCTTAATTATCGCCGACACGGTAACGGAGCCGAAGCCCCAATTAGTCAGCTCCTTTAGGCTGGCGCCACCTAAAAAAACGGTAACCCAAGCTGGATTTGAACCAGCTATCTCTTAAAATCAACCGAAACAGGGTGCCTAAGCCTGTCGCAATTGAAAAAAAACACCCAGGCTCGTAACTATTAAGCCATTAGGCTATTCGGAATAATAAATATAAACTTTATAAATAATTATATATTAATAAAATTTATAATAAGCTATATATTCTTTATAATTAAAATATTTATTTTATAAATTTCGAAATTATGAAATATAATTATTAAATATATTATGGAAATAAAATATATAAAAATACAATTAATAATTATAAAAATAACTAAAATTAAAAACTTCTTAATAAAGTTAAGGCTTATATTTAAAGGTTTTATTTTAATTTTGAAAAATAATATAAATAATATAAAAAAATATTATATTCGAATTAAATATTATTACGTATATTAAAAAATCCGAATAGGAAATATTAACTTTTAATACGTATAAAATAAACATAATCCTGCCGACAAACTTATTTAACCTCTTAATAAAATAAATTTCAAACGGTTTATAAATAACTTAAAACTTAAAAAAATTATAAAAAAAATTAGAAATTATTTAAAATTTAATTAAAGTAATTAATAAAAAAATAATCCCGCTAAATTCCCTTTATATAGAAAACAAGGCGTTCCTTTATTAAATCCTATTTTTCGTTATTAAAAAGAACAACGGTAATATTTTTCTTATAATTACCCGAAAATATCCGTTTACTTATTAATTTCAAAATTTTAATTCCTTATAAAATCCCTTATTTATACATAATTATAACCCTTTGCGTTAATTTTTATTTAAAAACGTTAATATTTTATATATAATTTATCATTAATTAATATCTTTTAATTAACTGGAAAAAAACTTTTACTTAATAATTCTTTAAAAAAGAAACTTAAAAAGTAATAATTTAATTACGTATTAATATTACCGTTAAAAAATAAAACCGATTTTTAAAGCTATAAAACCTTTTATATAATAAGTTAACGTATATAAAACGTTTTTTTATATTAACGTTTAATTTAATCCGAAATATTTCGAAAAAAATAAACACCGTATTTCGAAACGGTTGCGAAAAAATAGTAAAACGAAAAGGCCGGTTTTTTAATATAACGGTTAATTATATAACTGTATTTTAAATAAAAATAACAGATATAAAGGTTTAAATCCTATATAAATTAAAAATTTTAATACCGTTTTAATAAATTTTCTTAAAATTTTAAATCTAATTTTAAAACATTACGTAAATAAAATTACCTAACGCAAAAAGGCATATCGGCAATTGGTACTTTTAGGTGCCCGCAGTTAATACGTTTAAGCTGCAGATATTACCTAAGATAACCTTTATTCAGAAACTATCCTTTATACAGCCAAACGTATATATAAAGGCGATTGCCCTTAAACTTTTTCAATCTTTCCTAGAATAACCATACGCTTTTCGCCAGATTCCAGCATTTAATCACTGTGACTGCTGACATAAATATATAATTTATTTTAATTAAATCTCTTTTTACGCCTTTTCGGAATTAATAATTATATATATTTACGTACTATAATTACAGTTATATTATAGCAACGTAAGTCTTACTAAACTATATACTTTATTACGTATTATATAATATATTTAAAGGTTTAATATATAATACAACGTTTAATTTTTTAATTAATTAAAAATTAAATAAAGTTTTTTTACGACCTATATAAAAAATAATAACTTCGTGTGGATTATAGAAATAAATATTTATATTTTACTTATTTACTAGTTATTTTATTATTTTTTTAAAAAACTTTATAACGTAAACGTAAAAACTTTTTTAATTAATCGGATTATTCGTATAACAATCTTCGTTTTAAACATTTAACGAAATATCGTTTTTAAATAATAATGTAAGATAATGGGTTGCTGTGGGCTAGAGTAAGGTGATCACCGACCAGTCTCAGAGCAGATTCCAAGAAGTAAGTGTATTAGGTTACTTCCATCTGGCGTCTCCTACTAGTTGCCAGATGGTGTATTTATATGGGTGAGTGGGTCGGCGGCTGGTCGGTTACCAGCCGCAGCCCCGTAAGCTCTATTTTCATACAAATAACGTTAACGTTTTAATTTTAATTAAATATAATAAAATTCGATTAATAACTTTATAATATACGTTATTATAGTTTAAAGTAAAACAAGTAAATTAAGATACGGTAAAGAATATATAGGATTACGTATTAATTATTACCTAAAAAATAAACCCGATTTTTTTATGTTTATTAATAAAACTTAAATAAATTAAATTAAAATAATGAAATTTTCTTATTAAATTTATCCTTAATTATTTCGATACCGAAAAACTATTATAAGTTGTTACCTCTTATAAAGGTATATCGTTTTCGTGTTTATTAAATTAACTGATCGACCAGGTCTTAATTTCTTTTTTTTACGATATACTATAACGATATTATTCATAAAAAACAAATAAATACCACCTAATAAATAAAATAATAAAATTTATAAAAAGCGGAATTAAATCTTAATCTTTTAAGCATTCCGGTAAAACTTTTCTACCATAATAACGGCAATACTTTTAAACTATACAAAAACTTTTTAATTAAAAAGGTTTTATTAACTTTCGGATATTTTAAAAATCTTTTTTTATATACTTTATAAAATAACTAAACGTTATCGAAATCGTTAATAACGTTATATTACTATAACTTTAAATGGATTTTAATCGTAATAATAAATAAAATTTTATATTTTTTTCTAACTAAAATAAATATTTATATATTATTATAAACGTATTTTAATTATTAATCGTCTTATATAATGAACCGTACTCTACATGTTTACAACTTATTATATTTACATATATTTTAAAACTTATTTCCTTTTAATAAAAAGTTAAATAATAACTTTTTAAAATCGTATTTTCTTATAAATATATAAATAAACCCTTTTAGCTTTATAAAATATCTCCTTTAAAAGATATATATTTAATTTTTCATAACTTCGTAACGGTAATAAAAAACCGCGTTTATATATTCGATTTCGAAATTTAAAAATTTTATATTTTTTTATATTAAAACTTTTCCGACTAAACTAACGTATAATTCGAATAATTAATTTCTTTAAATTTCCGTAATTTACCCGTTAATTATCGATTATATTAACAGTGTAAATTATTTATTTTACGTTAACTATGTGCTTTTATAATTTATCATCGTATCGATAATTATTTTTCCGATACAGAACGTATAGAAAATTTACGTTTATAACCTGTAAAATACCTTTATTTTTTACGGTTACCTTGGGTTAAATGACGTAACAAAAATTTAAAATGATTGTTCTTATTACCGTTAATGTAATAATCGTAATAATTATTAAAATACATATTAATTAAAATAATAATTTAAAAGACGAAAATAATTCGAATATAACGGTTATATGAGTAATTAATTTTATACGGACAGGTTTATTTTTTTTCATTCCGTACGTTTCGTATATTTATATTATTTTGAAATTACCTTTCTTATTTAACCGGTAATTAAATTATTTTATTTAAGTTTTCGTATTTTTTTTATAACGGATAAAAAATTCTTTTGTAAATTTTAAATATTATTTAAAAAAAAAATTTTATCGTTAAATTATACGTTTCGAATAGTAATAATTTTATTAATTAACGGATTTTCAATTTTGTAAATATTTGTAAATTAATAACTGATTAAAAAATTAATTTAATTATTAAAATATTTTTTTTATAATAGATATTATTATTACGTAAATTATATAACCGTATGTTTGTAAATAAGTTTGTTAAGGTTTTCAATTAAATATTGTAATACCGTTTTTATACGTTATGTAAATATAATAAATTTCGTATATATAACGGCTAGGCTAGTTAACTAACTATTAAACTGAGTCGTACGATTTATGTTAGCAGTTATATTGCGAGATTTAAGTAATAAAGATAACTTAGTTACGTCTAGTAATACCAAGAGTGTTTTAGGTAACTAAGTTATATTGTAAACTGGTATTGTTTAAATTATATAATAACGAACGTATATATTTTTTTTAAATTTATTATAGTTTAATACCGTTTAGTTTAATTATTACTAAGTGGTAATAGGAGGTGTTTTATTATATTTCTCTATACTTAGTTCGTTTTTTACTGACTATTTCCGATTACGTAATTTACTAAGGTTGTTTTTTAACCCGGGTTAATTGTTTAAAAAGGTTTTTTTTAATCGAGTTGTAATATAATCCCTTCTTTTTAAGATTTTGCTTTTAAGATCGGCTTTACATAAGTTTTTTTTTTACTTTAATATATTTAATTATATTATTAAGCCGTTTCGATTAATCTTTTTCTTTACTGAATTGGGACAGGGCTTATCAAAGCTGTATATGTATGCGAGAACCTCTTGATCAGAAGCTTGGAAAGACGGATGCCGGGCGTTCCTTGATGCTATAGAAGACTACATACAAAGGTTGGTAGGTCGGCATTATATAGACCATCGCCGACCCACTTGGTGATGCAGCTAGAAATAGCTAGAAGAAGCTAGAACAGCTGCAGCTGGTAACAGCTGCAACAGCTGCAACAGCTGTACAGCTCCAACCCCAACACATTACTGCTTGTTGTAAAAACTTTTTTTTAATTTTTAATAAGTTTAGTTTTAAGATTATGTTTTATTTTTTATATTTTAATAAAAATTAGAAATGTGAGATAATAGAAAACGTTTTTAAGTGTAAGATTTACGTTTAGCGTAGGTGCCTTTATAATAGAAGCGGTATTTTTTTATCGTCTTTAGAAAATATTCGCGCAGAAAATTAACGGTTGGAACAAAAAAAAGTATTTACGGAAAAACGTTTCTTGGAATTATAAAAACGTTATTAAAAGGAAATAAAACGTTATTAAAAGGAAATAAAACGTTATTAACGAGAGATAAATGAGGTTATTACGCGATTAATTCGATTGCGTAAATAAAAAGTTTTTTTTTTTCCGTTTTAAGGCTGTAAAAATGATATAGTAAAAATTGTAATCCTTAAAAAAGTTAAAGAAGTAAGAGCAGTTAAAGGCGGTAAACGTGTTAACCGTTGCTTAAGTTTCCGGTTTGGATAATTGGTTTATTTTTAAGACGACTAATTGGCCGTCCTTAAATAGCGTAGATTGGAGGATTTTTAACTTTGGTAGTTTCGGCGTTATTGGTGAAAGTTTTTTAATAAGCGTTAAATGCTAGTAAGATTTCTTACTGGTTCTTAGGTGTTTTTAAAGTGTGGGTAGTTTTTTTATTTAACCAGGTATTGGGTAAGTTTTTTTTTTTTTCGTATGTTAAGTATTTTTTTTGCTTTATAGGTTAGCGTATTTTTTTTTACCTTTTCTTTATATCCGGTATTAACTTTAATCCTATTTATTATTGATTTAAATAGGAAAATATAAAAGATTAAATGGGGTTTAATTTTAAGTGGTAATTTTAATTAGTAATTGTTTTTTAAGATTTTTTTAGTGATTTTATAGAGGCCGATATATTTAAAATCGCGTTTTTGGTTTAGACGTTTAATTTTGATAGTTTAATAGTTAGATAAATTATTTTCCTTTTCGAAAAGGTTAGTTTTTTTAACTTCTTTTAGTTATAGTATTTGTTTATTTATTTACGTAGGAATTAGAGTTTTGTTTTTATTTTTTAGTATAACTGTTGGAGTTGTTTTGAAGTGAAAATTGCTTTAATATATATTGTTTATTTTTTCGTATTTTTTTGTAAACTTTTAAAGTAAAATTAAAGTTGGTAGTTACTGGAGTTATTTAGATGTTATTATAGTAGTTAGTATTATAAGTTAATTGTGAGATAGGTAATTTTTTAACTTAAATATTTTGTTTGTAGTTAATGTAGTATTATAAATATGTTTTTAATATTTAGTTGGTTTTTTTCGTTTGTTTATTTATTTATAGTTTAAGTTAAGTTGCATTATTAAACTTTGTTAAAATTTCGAAGCAAAAATTGTACCTTTATTTGAAATAATATTTAATAGTAATCCATGTATATTAAAAATATATTAAAAGAAAATGTATATTATTTATTTAGCGTTTATATTTTCGTTATAAGGTAAAAAATAGGAAAATTTTGTAAATTAGTTAACCATTATAATATGATATCGTAATATATGTCCGTAACTGGGTTTTTTAATAAACGTGTTTCGTAATTAAATTAAATATAATTAAAATCAATAATTATTTAATAACTGATAATAATTATAATTTTCCGTATAGTTTATATTATTGGGTTTTTACTTTAACGTAAATATTGTATTAATATATAATTTTTTATACCGCCGATTTTATTTTAAAAAAATAACATGTTCGTTATAAGCGTTTTAAAGTTTTATAAACCCCAAAATATCCGTATAATTAATATTCGTATATTTATCGTATTAAGTTTTGTTAGTATTTTTACGGTATATAAATTTTATTTGTTGTTTTAATTTTCGGGTAAGTTATCATGATATCGTTATATTTCTTAGTATATATTTGGCGTAAATATTTCGATAATATTAATATATCGTTGTTATAAATATTTCTTCGGTATTTAGTCGAAAATGGTTTATTGTATTTTTACCTTAGGACCTTTTAAGTTTAGTCGTTTATTAAGAATATTTATTTTACTATTTTTTGATTTTTTGCGATAAATAATAATATAGTTATATTTTAAAAGGTATTTTACGTAACGTAATTGATATCTGATTAGTTTTTTAATAATTACGAAGTGAGAGATGTTTTTGTAATTTGTATATATCTTTATTTAGTGCTTGTTTTCCTTGAGATAGTGTTTAAATTTCTTAAAGATTTTAATAAAAACTAGGAATATTTTATTATAAATAGGTAATTTAATTTAATACCTTATAATTTATAATAGTAAAAGGCGATAAGATATAACTTTATATTATTATTTCGTTAGTAAATTATTATTTTAAGGCAAAGTTTAAAGGCTTAATTTCGAATTTTACTAGTTTGTTTAGGTTATATATTATTAAAACCGGTTTATTAATAAGTGTAATTTTAAGTTATTAAAATATTTTTTATAGTTAGGGCTTATATAAACCGTCGATCTTTTTTAGTAAATTCCGTTAATAGTATTACGATCTTGTTAAAATGTTATATAAATCGTTAATAGTAGTTGGCGAGTTTAAGGAACGTTGGTATTTTTATAACGTTAGTAGGTGTTTTCTAGCTTTTAAATATAGTAATTTTCTCAGGGTTTATTTTGATATATCTTAGGGTACTGATATATTTCAAGTACTTAATTTTTTAAGTATAAATATAATTTTTTTTTTTTTTTTTTTGCGTTAATTAAAAACTTAGCGTTTTATAAAGCTTATAAGATTTTATAAATATATCCGGCATATTTCTTTTTTATTTTTAAGTAAATAAGTATTACGACCTAACGGAAAGAAGGTCTCGAAAACGGTCCCAATAAACCGAAACAGGACCCAAATAAGTCAGATTACGTAATTGAATTTCCAGCTCACGACAAGTAAGCCAGTAAATTAAGAAAAATATATACGTTCGTTATTTCCATAATCTAAATAGCACCAGCTTATAATACAACTTAATTATCTAAAACACTCTTAATATTACCAGATGTAACTAAGTTATTTTTATTACTTAAATCCTGTAATATAACTACTAATATAAACCGTACGACTTAGTTTAATAGTTAGTTAATTAACTTAGCCGTTATACGTTACAACCCTTTATTTAATAGTATTATCAAACTTTAAGTAATTTTTATCGACATTATATCCACTAACAAACAAACCGAAAAACAACCCGCTTACGAAGTTCTAAAAAAAACTATAAATTTTAATAATAATAAAAACGCCCCCGCCTTTTAATAAACGAAATCTTAAAAAAAATTAACGCTATTACGAACCGAATTACCCAACTCGAAAAGGAGAAAAATAACCTTACCGCTTTACTTTAGGCTGCATACGAACGCCTTAAAGAAAAAAATAAAAAAAAAGGCGGAAAAAAAAGCGAAAAAAAACGTTTTTTTATAATAAGGGCTATTAAACAATTTATGTAACGAATACTAAAAAACCTGGAAAAGTTTTAAAACCGCCTAAACCCGAACCTTTTAATAAAATATCTACTAAGTTACAACTATTCCTAATTCAGTACAAAATATACTTCGGATATTTTCTTATTGAGCTCGTTATTCCTACAGCTTAAATAAAACATATAGCGGAATTATTAACCGGCAATACAGCTGTATAATTTAAACCCGTACTTTAAAAGTACGTTACTTTTTCCCTTAAATAGCAAAACCTAAAAATTTTAACGGTATATAATAATTACGAAAAGTTCGAGGACGTTTTAAGGAAAGCTTTCGGAATAATAAAAGAAAAAATTAAAGTAAAAAATTTAAATTAAGAAATTACGCTAAAAGAAACCGCTTTAACCTACGGCAACATATTTATTTAACTAATATCTAAGATAAAATAAAAACAAAAAGCCTTTATAGCCAAATTCTTTAACGGCTTAAAAAAAATCCAGGAGAAACTATTTTAAAAAAATTAACCCAAAATTCTAGCCGACTACATTGTAATAAGGGTCAAAATCAATAACCGGCAATATACTTAAAAAACGTAATACTCCAAAACATAACAAAACAATTAAACTAAATATATAACAAACGTCTTATAACATACTAACATATCTTATAATACCAAATCGGGCGCTATAAAAATTAGAACGGTTTAACAATAAAAACGAACCCTATTTAAATGTAACAATTATAGTAAAACGGAATATAAAACCTTTTAATATAAAGCACCTAAGAAATTTTGCAAAAATAATTAGACACCCGTACCCGAAAAACGATAACAAAACGATAAAAAAATAACAAAAAACCAATTAATATAATCCGGCCGCGGTATACGGTAATACAATAATATAAAAACTATCCAAGGTAAAAAGGTTTTACTAAAGAAAAGCTACTGATTTAATCCTAACAAAAGAAATAACGATAAAAATAAAACTAACAAACTTTACAGAAATAAGTATAGAAGAATTACGGATAAAAAGAAAACCTTTACCTAGAAGAACCAAAACGATATATAAAAACTTATACTATTCATTACAAGAAGCTTAAATATCAATTTTATCAAAAGTGGAAAAAGGCAATCTATTAACGTATAACCCGGATATACTAGAAAAAATTCGATTTTAAAAAACAAAAAGAAGCTAACAAAAACGATTAATAATAATACCGACACCTATAGTAATTTGCAAAAAAAAAACGAAATTAACCAACTAATAATATTATAAAGTTAACCACCTGGGGAATTATACCTACAAAAAAACCCCTTCTATTACATCGGATAATATAACCACTAAACGGAAAAAAATTTAATTTAAAGAACCGTAAAAAAATACTATCAACAAGCTATCACCGACTTAAACATTTAACTAACCTTTACCACAAACCCAAAAAACAAAAAAGCAATTAAAAAAAAAATCAAAAACTTTACTAAAGAAAATTAATAGGATTCGGAAAACGAAAGAAAATATAACAACTAATAAAAAAACGATAGCTCGTAATCAATACTACCGAATAAAAAAACAATCGAAACCCTTACAAAATAGGCCCACGAATAAAAAAAAACTAAAAAAACTCCGAACATAAAACGACCGGGATAAAAAAATAATACAAAAACTTTTATAAACCCCAAAAAACCAACGTTACTTATAAAAAGGCCGTAAGTAAGTAAAAAAAAAAAAAGGTCAGGCTATAACACCTTAAAAAAGCTCTAAATACAATAATTAAAACCACGGGCGACGATATTATTACTATACGAATACAAATTAAAAAAAACTAGTATACCGCGATAATAAACTATAAAATAACAATTACTAACTATATCAACTCGGAAATAATAAATTAATTAAAATTACTATAAAAAGAAAAAAGTTACTCCCATAAGGTCGAAAATACCAAAAGTTAAAGATTTACTTACGATAACGGATAAATCAAACGTAAAATTAATCACCTTAAAACTTTTATTAAAAAAAGAAAGTAAACTAGTAATTTCGACATTATCTTATTAAATAAATATAATATAATCCTTAGAAAACCATAGTTGCGCTAATACAACCCCTTAATCGATTAAGAAATTAATTAAGTAAACTTCCGCTTACTTCTTAACGTAAGAAAAAACGAAGAAAAATTAAAATCTTAACATTCGATCGATAAAAACGATAAATACAAATATAAGGATACGATAAAAACCTTACCATTTAAAAAAATAAAACAAATTTAAAATAAAAGATATAACAAACGAATATAACGCGTTATCGTAAACCTTAAAACACGATTTTAATAGATAAACGACAACTTATAAATACAACCTAAAAAACCACCAGAATAAATAGTAAAAATACTATTATAATATCATAAATACGAAAAACTTTTTTAAAAAAAAACTTAATACGAAGCTATTATACTACAGAAAATAAAATCATAAAATAATTTTTAAAAATAATAAAACGATTACCTTTTACCTTATTTATAATTTAAACGAAATAAAACTATACGTTCTTCGTAATTACTTAAAAGATAAACTACGAAAAGGATACATATAACGCTTTAAATCGTTAATAAAATACCTAATGTTTTTCGTATTACAAAAAAACGGAAAATTACGATTTATTATTAATTACCGATAACTTAACAATATTACCGTTAAAAATAAAACGCTATTACTCTTAATTACCGAAATTAAAGACCGATTATAAAACGCCAAATAATTCATAGTTTTAAATTTACGAAAAAAGTATAGTTAAAATCGAATTAAACCAGAAAACGAATAAAAAATAATTTTTTAAACGAAATACGAACTATTTAAATACCTCGTTATACCTTTTAAACCTATAAACGTACCAGTAACCTTTTAACGGATAATTAATTACGTACTACGAAAATACCTCGATATCTTTATTATATGTTACCTCGACGACATCCTTATTTACTTAAAATAAAATAAAAACATATAGAACATATTTAAAAAATCCTACAAACTTTACAGAACGCCAATTTTTTAGTTAATATAAAAGAAAATACCTTCTATACCTAGGAAATCAAATATTTAAAACATATCATCACTCCAGGATACGTTAAAATAAACTCTAAAAAGATTACTATAATTAAGAACTAGTAAATACCTATTAATATTACAAAGGTGCAAGCATTTCTTAAACTCGCCCACTATTACCGACAATTTATACGACATTTCAGCAAAATCGCAACACTACTAACGGAACTCACCAAAAAAGACTAACGGTTCATATGGGCCCTAGCTATAAAAAAAACCTTCTAACAGCTTAAAAACGCTTTTACCAGCAAACTAGTTTTAATAATATATAACCCAAACAAACCAGTAAAACTTAAAACCAACGCCTTAAAATTCGCTTTAAAAACAATAATTTATTAACGAAATAATAAAAAAAAGGTTATACCTTATTACCTTCAACTCTTACAAATTACATAACGCTAAATTAAACTACCTTATTTACGATAAAAAATTCCTAATCATCGTTAAAGCCTTTAAGAAGTTTAAATATTACCTTAAAAAAATTAACATCAGGTAAAAATATATATAAATTATAAAAACATTTCTTACTTCGCAACTACCAAAAAGCTAATCGGACAACAACTACATTACGCAAAATACCTCTCGGAATTTAATTACATTATTATTTACTACAAAAAATCGGAAAATAATAAAGCAGATACTATTAGCAAACGACTAAACCCAAAAAAGTTTAAAGTAAAAATATAATAAACAGTTTTCAACCAAAAGCTAAAAAAATACCTACAATAACGATATATTAATATTATTAAAATGTCTATACCAGATATATACCAAGAAATATAACGACATTATAATAATTTACCTGAAAATTAAAAAACAAATAAAATCCCCGTATTAAAAAAATATAAAAGAAACTTAATACGAAAAATATACGAATACCAGTTATATAAATACCTAAGGATCCACAAAATCTTAAAACGTTTACGGCGAACGTACTATTTTTCTAAAATAAAATCGACCGTATAAAAGGTTATATAACAATACAATATTTGCGCTAAGGTAAAAACTAAATAATACAATCTATATAAAAAACTACAACTATTACCAGTCGTTAAGTAATTATAAAACTTAATTACATTTAACTTTATTACGAAATTTCCCTTATTAAAAAACCTAATTACAAACGTATATTACAAGAATATCTTTATAATCGTTAATCGATTTACAAAATTTTCCTACTTTTTACTTTATAATAAAAATATAAACGCCGAACAAATAACATATATTTTTTTTCAACATATATATAGCATATACGGATTACCAACGGAAATTATTTTAAACAAAGGTATAACTTTTATTTGGAAATTCTAATAAAGCCTAATAATACAACTCGGCTTAAACCATAAATTATTAAACGCTTTTAAACTACAAACCGATAAACAAACGGAAAAAATTAATTAAATATTAAAAACGTACTTAGGATATTACATTAATTATAAACAAAATAACTAAATTAAAAAGTTACTTATTACATAATTAACTTATAATACCAGTTACTATAACAATATCAAAACAATTTTAATAATTAGTAACTTTAAGTTTACTTTAAAAATTTACAAAAAAATATAAAAAAAAGGATTAATTAATATTAAAACAATTTTTATTTCAAAATAACTTAAGTAACTACACTAAAAAATAAAAATAAAATTCCAATTTGTACGTAATTAAATAAATAAATACGATAACCAGAAAAGGTTAAAAAAACTAATCTTCTCGGAAAAGAAAATGGTTTATCTAATTACTAAAAACATCAAAACCAAATACCTAAACCAAAAGCTTCATTTTAAATATATCGGACTATATAAAATTATTGAAAAAATCTCAAAAAACAACTATTAATTAAAACTACTACTTAAAATTAAACTCTATTTAATCTTTTATATTTCCTTATTCGAATCAGCAGCTAATATTATTAAAGTTAACACGGGAAACGAAAATAAAATAAAAAAAGATATACCAATTTATAAAGCAGAAAAATTTTCGACATACGAAAAAAAAAAGGCTTACCTAATATTTGGTTAAATGGAATAATTACCTAAATTTCGAAAATACTTAAGAACTCGTAAAAAATCTCATTAACGCTTAACGTTTACTAAAGAACTTTTATTAATAACAGCGGAACCAGTAATAAACGTATCCTAATTTACGTTATTTAAAAAAGGGAAGCCTTAGTTTATAACATTCTATTTAATAACGTTAATACCGTTAAAAAATTAAACAACCACCGCCGACTTTAACTTTTAACAACTAAACTCGTCCTGTTCGTTTAAAAACTATAAAATACGGTTAACAAATTTCGCACCTTAAGTTTAATACTATTAACGCTATTTACGTATACGGGAAAAACGAATAAGGGAATCGGCAAAAACCTGCTTTACGACAAGCTCTCTTTTTTTCAAACGACGGGCCTTAATAACGTAACGATTAACTATTATTACGGGGATACTAATACCATCGCAAAAACGATCGCAACAAACGCATTTTTTATAACGAAAAACTCCCGTTATTATTTAATAATTAAGTCCTTTAAAAAAATAAAAGAAATACGGTATCGTTTCGAAACTTTCCAGGTTAATTAAATTAACTAAAGCATAAAGTAACTTTATTTTATACGAACAACCCTTAATAACTCAACCCGACATAATAAAATAAAAACTTACAGAAAAAAAGATTTTTAAAAGTAAAGATCCTAGGAAAAAGGAGATCGTATTACGACCTAACGGAAAGGAGGTCTCGGAAACGGTCCTAATAAACCGAAACAGAATTTAAATAGGTCAGGTTACGTAATTAAATTACCAGCTTACAAAAAGTAAGTTAATAAGTTAAAAAAGATATATACGCTCGTTATTTTCATAATTTAAATAGTACCAGCTTATATTATAACTTAGTTACCTAAGATACCTTTAGTATTACCAGACGTAACTAAGTTATCTTTATTGCTTAAATCTTATAATATAACTACTAATATAAACCGTATAACTTGGTTTAATAGTTAATTAATTAGCCTAGCCGTTATAATAAGGATATTATCGAGGTAATATATAATGAAGATATTAAGGTATTTTCGGAGTATATAGTTAATTATTTGTTAGAAAGTTACTGATATATTTATAAGTTTAAAAGGTATAACGAAATATTTAAATAATTTATATTTCGTTTTAAAAATTATTTTTTATTCGTTTTCCGGTTTAATTCGAATTTAGTCATATTTTTTTCGTAAATTTAAAGCCGTAAATTATTTAACGTTTTATAATCGGTTGTTAATGTCAGTAATTTATGGTAATAATATTTTATTTTTAACGGTAATATTATTAAGTTATCGATAATTAATAATAAATTATAATTTTTTGTTTTTTCGTAAAACGAAAAATATTAAGTATTTTATTTACTATTTAAAGTATCCTATATATTCTTTTCGTAATTTATTTTCTAAGTAGTTACGAAAAATGTTTAGTTTTATTTCGTTTAAATTGTAAATAAAATAAAAGGTAATTGTTTTGTCGTTTTTAAAAATTATTTCGTAATTTTATTTGTTATATTATAGTAATTTCGTATTAAGTGTTTTTTTTTAAAACTTTTCGTATTTTTGATAGTGTAGTAATATTTGTATTATTTATTTTAGTAATTTTTCAAGCTATGCTTATAAGTTGTTATTTATTTATCGAAATTATATTTTAAGGTTTGTAATAATATGTTATATTCTTTTATTATGCCCTTTATTTCAAATATATTTTATTATTTTAGGTAGTAAGGTTTCTATTATATCCTTATATTTATATTTATCTGTAAGGATATGGCCTCGGGGCGTATCCTACTTAAGTGCCGATAAGGACTTCTAACGCATAAAGCGTTGGAACTGCTGATCTTTTGGTCATGTACCGGAGTGGCTAGTCCTTTTCATTCCCTTACATTATCGTTTTTATTAATTAAACGTTAAGATTTTAATTTTTTTTTATATTAAGAAGTAAGTAAAAGTTTTTTTGATTAATTTTTTAGTTAATTAAAGGGTTATATTACCGTAAATATGATTTTCTAAGAATTATATTATATTTTATTAATAAGATAATGTTAAAATTCCTAGTTTATTTTTTTTAATAAAGGTTTTAAGGTGATTAATTTCTCGTTTAATTTATCCGTTATCGTAGGTGAATTTTTATTTTTCGGTGTTTTCGACCTTATAAGGATCATTTTTTTATAGTAGTTTTAATTAATTTATTATCTTTGGACTGATATAGTTTGCAGTTATTATTTCGTAGTTTATTATTGCGGTTTATTAGTTTCTTTTAATCCGTACTTGTATAATAATGGTGTTATTATCTGTTATTTCGATTGTGGCGTTTAGAGCTTTTTTAAGGTGCTATAATTTGACCTTTTTTCTTTTATTTACCTGTAGCTTTTTTACAGGTAATGTTGGTTTTTTAGGGTTTGTAAGAGTTTTCGTAAAGTTTCCGTATTCCGATAATTCTGTGTTTAGAGTTTTTTTAGTTATTTTTTTATTTGTATTATTTGTTTTTATAGTCGTTTAAATTATTATTATATATTTTGCTGTTTATAGGTCCGTTTTGCGAAAATGTTTACCGTTTTTTTATCGGGTAATGTTAATTATAAACTATCGTTTTCTTATTAGATATTATATTTTTTTTTTATCTTTTAAGTTTTATTGGTCTTTTTTTAATAAAGCTTTTAACTTTTTTTAATTGTTTTTTTAGGGGGGAGGTTGTAGTAAAGGTTAGTTAGATCCTTAACTCGGTAATAGCTTTTTAACAGTACTTCTTTACCGTTTTTTGAATTATTTTTTTGTTTCATTTAATAATTGTATTATTCGAAATAACGAAATAGGTCTTTCTGGGGATATAACTTCCTTTTCGGTTAATTTTATAGTGTTACTTATTTGATAACTTCGTTTTTTTCGGCGAAAGATTATAAATATTAGTATTATTATTAGTTACTTTTATTAATTTTTTTTAGTTTTTTAAAATCGAACTTTTTTTAATATATACGGGTTATACGTTAATAAATCACTTTTTTTTACTTTTAATAAAATTAGCATTTGGATTTTTTATAATAAATAACGTACGTTTTCGTATATCTTCCTACCTGTTTAAAAGAAAAGTTTTTATTTTATTCGTAATATTTGTACAGCTAGTTTTATAATATTTATTAACCCTATTTTTATTATTATTTCCTTTGTTGGAACTAAGCGAATAATTTTTTTAATTAATTCTTTTTACTTTAAGTAATCCTTATGCTATTATATTATTATATATCGTAATTAGGTATTTTTAAGTTAGATTATATTAATTGTTTTTTTATTATTTTCTTTATCGTTTTTTAGTTAATTTTCCGGGCACTGGTTTTTATTTTTCCTGTTATAACTTTTTAGGTTTGTTATACCGGAAAGCTTTATATTCGATTTTTTCGTAGTCAAAGTATTTAATCGATGTTTATTTTTATCGCTAGACCGTTTTAATTTCTATAGGTTTTAGTTGTGTTTTAAAAATAGTAGAAGATATAACGTGCTTATTTTTTTAATTAAATTTGTTAAATTTAAGTCGTAAAGCCTATTAATTTTTTTCTTATCGTTTTTTAAATTATTAATTGTTAATTTTTACCGTTTTAGTAATATATTTATTTAGGGGAATTAATCGTTTAAGTTTGATAATTTCGTTTTTAACGTAGTTTTTTAGTTCTTTATAAAATATATTAATTAAAACGTTATTTTCGTCGTTTATTTATTTTATTTTAGCTATTAAGTTCCTCAATCTTACCGTATATTTAAATGCTAGTCTTTTTTAACGTAGCTGTAAAAATTTTTATATTGCGGTACGTTTTTTTATTAAGGTTGTCGAAATTAGCTTTTAGTTTTTTTTTTTTTTCGAAATTAAAATAATTAGCGAAAAGTTCCTTAATGCATTTTTCTACATTGTCCTTTGCGTTGTCCAAGTAATCTCTTATAATCGGCTTAAACCAGTTAAATGCGTTTTTTGTAAGGAACGTTACGATTATAAAGATTTGATTTTCCGGGTTGTTAAAAATTAAAAACCGGAAATATATTCGCGCTTAAATAAAGAAATTCTGGATATTGCTTTTTTTATTATAGGGTTAAGATTTTTTAACTTTAATTTTCGAAGTATTAAGGTTTTTTTTAATTTGTTTCTTAAGTTTTTAAACTTTAACTTCTAGTTTTTTAAATTTGTTCTAAAATTGCTGGGCGCCGGTTTTTTCGGTAATCGGGGCTATTTTGACAATTTGGGATATTACTTAAAACTTGATAATATTATTAAATAAATGTTTATAATATATAACGGTTAAGTTAATTAATTAATTATTAAATTAAGTTATACGGTTTATGTTAATAATCGTATTACGGAATTTAAGTAATAAAGATAACTTAGTTACGTTTAATAAGATTAAAAATATTTTAAGTAATTAAGTTATATTATAAGTTAGTATTATTTAAATTATGGAAATAACGAGCGTATATATTTTTTTCCTTTCTTTAAGTAATCATTTTTAATTATTAATTTAACTGTAATTTTATTCGCTTTCGATTTTATTTAATTATTAGATTTTTCGTAATTAATTCTTATTACATAATATAGATTTTTTATCTTACCTTACTAAAGATTATTCCTAAAGGTCGTAGCCTATTAGGTTGTAATATTAAAACGTTTTTTATTAATATAAGTTTCCGAATTACGGTATATTTAATAATCGTTTTACGATATTATTTATTTACTTTATTATATTCTCGCTTTTTTTATTAAAACTTTAGTTTTTTAACTTTATTTTCGACGGTTTTATATTTATATTTCCGTATTTATAAGGTCGTTAAGTTCAAGCCGTATTATCTAGACTAAGCTAAAAATACGAAGTAATTATACTAATAATTAACATAATAAATACTTTACCCAATATCTTCGAATACGGTAACTATTAATAATTTTAACGGTAATAATAAATTATACGTTTCGGTTACAAAAAGCCTTATTCCGAAACCAATTATTAAATTCCCGTAAGTACGTAATTTCTTAACTAATATCGGCTAAAAGCCTTACTTACGTAATGCCGACAAGCTTCGACCTTAATAAACCTTATACCCTCTGGTTTTACGGTTCGGTAAGGGAAATCTCCTAAAATATAATAACTTAAAAGATATTAAGCTTTTCGCGGTAAGCCTTAAGTTTATATAAAATAGCTACTTTATAACCTTTTATTAATTTTACAATTAAAAGTATTAAATATTAACTAGGAAAAAAGGTTAAAAACTTTAAACCAGTTACTTTTAACTTTAATCGATTTTATAATTTTTCGAATCCTTATTAATTAAAATAATTAAAACATACCGGTTAATGCCTATTACAAAATACCGGTATTCCGTAATTATAAAATCTTTATAAAAAACGTTTTTCCTAAAATCCCTAAATTTAATAAAGTTTTAAAACAAATTAAAAATATTAATAACTCCGTTAATTTAACCGACTTTCCGCAAAAAAAATCAAATTTTACTTTTAATTTTCGGATATAATTTAATTTATATAAGCAAAAATAATTAAAAATTAAACAACTTTATAATAAAAAATATCGATTATATAAAGGAACTATTAAGAAAACTAAATATAAACGGCAAAAGGTTTAAAAATTTCGAAATTTAACTTTTAGCTCGATATAAAAAAATTACAAACGATAATTTATCCGGTTATTCCGGATTACGAAAACCGTTTGGAATTCGGTTAAAAATAGTCGTCGATAAGGGCTTGCATAACAGGGCAATCTGTAAAAAGGTTAGGGCTTAATAAAGCTTAACAACCGATAGTACAATCTATTTATTTATTTAATTTAGTTCCACGGTTACGTCTTCTTTAAAGAGAATATTTCCGTATTTAAATATCTTTTTTAATTTTATTTAAATTAATACTTAAAAATATATAAAACTTATTTAATTTTAATTAAAGCTATTATTTCTATAAAAAAGTTTTATATCGGTCTTTTATTATTGTTACTAAGATAATAAAACTTTTTTCGAAAAAATTTCGTTAGTAAAATTTTTTTTACCGTTACGCCTATCGTAAGCTTTAATTCTTCCCCTTTACTATAAAACTTTTTATCTTAAAAGTCCTTTTAATCGAAAAAAAAAGGAAATAAATCTCTCGTTATATACTTTTTATCTCGTATAAAAACGAAACCTTTATCGAGTAAACTATTTTATTCGATTATAAAAAACTATTTTAAAATACGTTTTAGTTATTTACTTATTATTATTAACCGTTTACTTTTTTTTAAATTAATTAAACGATTCTTTTTTAAGTCTCCTACTTTCTTTATTAACTTAACTTATAAATAACTATTTCATTTAACGTATTATAATTACTAATTAACTAAAAAATGCTATTATATTAACAGTTATAGTAATTAAATTTAGAAATCTAACGAATAACGCATAATTATTCTAGGAAAAACAAAAGAAATCTAAAAATAATGGCCTTTATATATACATTTAACTATATAAAAGATAATTCCTGGATAAAGGCTGTTTTAAGTAGTAGCTGCGAGCTAAATATACCAGCCGCAGGTACTTAAAAGTACTAATTGCCGATAAAATATTATTAAATACTTTTAATATATCTTTAAACTATAAGAAAAATTTCCCGTTATTTACGATTTTCCGGTAAAGGCGATAATTAATAAGTTTAATAATAACGCGTATTAATATTATAAAAACATTTAGGGTTTTATAAAGTAAACGATAAATAACGTATTACATAAGCTCGTGAGCTAAATAAGCTCGCGAGCCGTTTTTTGGCACCTTATAATAACTAATCCAAATAACTTAACTATAACATATTTATTTGATTTAAATCGACCATATTCTTTGTCGTTAACCGTATATACAGCTTTAGAATAAATGTACGTATTATATTAAGCTTTATTACGAACGTTATATTGTTATTTTTTTTTTTAAACGTTTATATAACCGATTACCCCCTGACGTATTTAGGCTAATATTACCCCTATTTCGAAAATATTAAAATCTATTAATTAAAAAACGATTAACGACCGATTTCTTTATTTATATACGTAAGCGTTTTTTATTCGGCTTTAATACGTAGAAAATACGTTATATCGGAGGGTTATAAGGTTTTGTTATTAAACGCGTTATAAAACTGTGGAATAAGGTTATAAGGCTTGTTATAAGGCGCGTCGGAAAACGTGTATCGAAGGGTTCGTCGTGGTATTATAGGATTTGTCGGAGTAATAATTCGATCTTATATTAAAATAAAGAATTTTAATAAAAAAGGATATTTATTATATACGATAAATAAATTTTTTAACCGTTAAAAAAGGTAATAATAAAAACGCGTTATTAATAATGGTCGTTATATACGAAATAAAAAGAAAGAATAATAATATAACGTTTGTAATAAGGCTTGATATAATGCGTACATTTATTCCAGAGCTATATATACGGTTAGCGATAGAGAATATAATTGATTTAAATTAAATAGATATGTTATGGTTAAGTTATTTGGATTGGTTATTATAAGGTGCTAAAAAACGGCTTGCGAGCTTGTTTAGCTCGCGAGCTTATATAGTACGTTAATGTTATTATTTATTATAAAATAATTTAAAACGATTTATATAGAGAAACTTGAAGTTATAATATATATAAAAAAAAAATTTTTCGTTAATTAAAATACGTAGCGTTTTTAATTCCGGATTCGTTAATAACTAGTTATATAAAGCGTAATACGTATTTTTTTTTTTTTTTTATAATTTTTCGAAAACAATTATTAAAGGAAAATAATATAGTAAATGTATATTAAAGGCGCGTTGAATTATTAATATATACTTAAAAACAACGTTAAATACGGAAATTTATAATTATTAAAATACTAATAACAGTAATAAACCGTTTTCGTTAATAATAATACGTTTTCTATATTATTATTTTAATTATCGATTAACGTATCATATAAGCGAACGGGACATACAAGCGAACGAGGCAGTTACGTAATACACAATATCAACCATATTTTAAAAATTTATAACGTTATTAAATCTTTATTAAATATAACCAAATTTTATAATCTTATATATTACGTTTATACTTACTTTTACTAAAATTCCTAAAATTCTCTACGACCGATTACGTAAGATATTACAAGATATATATTTTAACCTTTAAATCGGAACCACTTTTTTAATATCTCTTAAAATAATTTTTTTTAAAATTATAAAAAAATTGTAGTAAATATATAATCAGTTTTTAAAGCCGTTTATAAAGTTTAACGTAATTATATATAAATTTCGTCGAGTTATAAGTAAATATAAGAATTTACTTATTATTTGAATATATAGTTATAACTTTATTAAAAACCGTTAAATCTTAATGCAATTATATAAACGCGTTATTTATACAGTTATAAACCTGGTTATAAAGTTATATTAAATTATATTAAGGTTCCGTAAAGTTATAGCCGATTTATTAAATGTGGGTCCGACTGTCTCGTTCGCTTGTTTTGTTCCGTTCGCTTATGTATTACGTTATAAAAAGTATTAAATATTATTACGAAATCGTAAAATAATAATCACGAAAGTTTTAATTTAAAGAGTTATTAAGATATATAATAATAAAAACGGCTTAAAGTTAAAATAATGTTTTTAACTTAATTTATACCTTATTAATTAATTATTTTAACTATTCCGGAATTGTTAAAGTTAAAGTAAGAGAAAATTAATATAATAATTAAATATTATTAATCCGGGCTTACTAAAAAAACCGGTAATTTTTAGCAGAAAAATATGGAGATTGCTGGTATTAAACGTTACGAACGGTTTGCTGATAATAATGTTGATTCCCTATAAATATCGGATGTTGAAGTTAACCGAACTGCTCCTTAGTTCCTCAACTTGGACGTAGTTAATCTAGTCTTTGGATCGAAGTGCTTCTATCCACATAACATATACACGAGGTGTGTACATAGGAGGGTATGTGTTCCTCAAGTAGCCCCTATTTCAATGTTGCTCCATACTGCCGGAAATCGTCTGCCATTCTCTGATTCAAACTCTTTCTGGCAAAATATTCTTGGAGCGTGCTCTGTGCTTGAAGCATATGTCCAAACCGTAGCAGATTTCATGGTATGTCGACAATGAGACTTCAGCCTAGTTATTTCCAGATCCATCGCCCTGGCGATGTCAACAGGTCCATGGGGTTTGGCCCAACAATACCGGCCCCTTAACAACACCACACAGTGTTCACGTATATATTACAGTAGATGCGCGCAATGGCACCGCAGTCAGGAAGAGTTTAACAGTATATAATAAGTAAACGGGGGCTCTCTTAGGACAAAGGACGCACAATTCTTTGACATGGTCCGTATCTGCAACGATGTAATGTCGACCCCTATTACGTGTTGACCCGCTCTATCGTCCTGGCGCCCGCCCTGGTACCCGCCCTGGCACACCGGTGCACTCTCGACATCCGAGACTCCTCGTATTTGTTGTAAATCCGGTTAATAAAAATTCCAGTGCGATTCCAACCATTACTCGGCGAGTCTATACATAGAGAATCACATTATATACTCCCAGACCAACAAAGCAATGGATCACCAGAACGACCAACCGCTCGCCGCCCCTCCCGACGCGGCTCCTCCCGTTTCCGCCCCCCCTCCAATCACCACCAACGAGTCCGGCCCGGCGCGCCGTGTCCGCCCCGCCACCCAGTCCGATGGAGAGTTCATGGCGGAGATCCTCCGCCATACGGAGACAAAGATCGAGATCTTGCCCGCCGCGTGGCCCAAGATTGCCGCGGCTCGCGGCCTCACCGTGGATTCGGCCAAGGTAAGCCGTGGTAAAGGGTCCCAACATGGTATATAAGGATACTAATATGGTTGGTTATAGACGAGATGGGGCCAGATCAAGAGGAAGTTGGGCCTGAACGCCACGGCCAAGCCCCTGCCCGAGCCGGCCAACAGAGTCCGCAAGGCGGCTGTTGGCAAGGGCAAGGCAGCGGCGGAGAGCACCCTGGCCGCCAAGCGGGCTACCGTGGGTGCTGCCGAAGACCTCAGCAATCTCCAAGATGATACCGACCGCAGCGAGGATGAGACGGGCCCCTCCCCGACCAAAAAGCTTAAGAAGGAGGAGGTAATGGTCAAGATGGAGGAGGACGAGGACAAGGACGAGAAGAAGCCCGTGGCGGTAAAGGAGGAGGGGGAGGAGGAGGCTGACGAGGTGAAGAAGGGGGAGGAAGAGGTGAAGGAGGAAGAGAAAGAGGAAAAGAAGCCCCTCGGGAAGACCGAGGACGACTAGATGGGGCCTTCCGCCGACATTTTAAAGAGTGTCAAAAATACTATAATGGAACATTCTGCAGCAACAGAATTGCGTACGCAATTGAGAGCGTCAACTACTCGTGACTATCCGGTTTTGATGCTATTATTTAAGAACGAGAAGTGCTCTTGTCCTAGCCATGAGGCGAGCCCGGTGATGGTGGCTCGCGCATCACCCCATATCCATAGAGCTTCAAAGCTGTATTTCGCTCACTATGGGCGGTAAAAGCACCTTGCATGGGTGCTAATATGTTATCAGTAACAAAAGAGATGTAGGGGGAACAGAGAAGGAAGAGTGACCTGGTTGAAAGGTCGCATTCGGGGCCTAACTCCTTTGTGATAGGCGACTCCACCAGGATTGAAGCGCTACGGTCAAAAATGATATGCAGTTGTGGAATGGACCGGCAAGCGAATATGAATCTCGCTTACGTACGGGTTCGGACAAATGTGGGAATATTAGAAGAAAGCCCTAGATAGAATGATAGTATGGGCGTCTGAAGGTAACCGTGAATAGCCTCGAGACGGCCATGGGAGTTGAAGGTTCTGCGAGACTACTGGCCAACATAGAGCGCGGGCGGCATTTATATGAGTTTGAACAGGGAGATGGCAAAGACAGAGATCGAGAATGTATCATGATGAAAATGCATATTTAATTTGGCTATTCAATGAGGGGCGTAACGGTTCTATCATGAGGTATCAAATCGGGTGATAATTGTAACAGCCATATCCCGCCTGGAAATAGATCCCTCCTCGACTACCGCCCTGTCCGGGGGTGTCGTCCCAAACGCCAACCACGTAACCGTCCGAAATTGATAAGGAATCATGCCTCATCACTATTTTGGAGTGCACGCTCAGACACCCATAGCCTTGGAGCCAAGCGAATCTCGTGATCCAGGTACCCCCCTATGTATTAAGCCATTCCGGAGTCGAACTGTCCCAAACGCCCCTTAGCCAATCATGTGCTATTAGACACAATGATCCCATTCCTCGTGCTTCACATTGATATGGTCTCCTTCAGCGTCGATGGAAGGATTTGGCAGTCCGAAGTGATCGTGCTGATGGTGTAGATGGTGTAGGTGTTGATGATCGCAAGCCCCAGAACCGAAGTCATCGAATGCGTACGGGTGCGGGAATGGGGTATATGGCATCGCTGGGTGCCAGCTTGCATCGTCGTGGGGATGACAAGGGGCCCCTGGGAAGTCGAACGTATTTTGAGAATGGACCATGTCGCTGGTAGGACTCGCAGCTAGAGCGGAGGCAAAGACATCTGTATCGCTGCATGGTGTCAGAAGGCGCGGTTGCATGGTATGGGGTGTCGGCACGGTCGGAGCGGGAGCAGGCATAGGGCCCGGAGTGAGACCTGGTGTGAGACGGCTTTCCAGGCAATGTTGCGCGCTCTTTTGTTTGACCTTCGGGGCGGATGTCTCGGATGGCTGCTGTGGGGCAGGGGAGGCTGCAGCAGATTCGGATTTGACACCTCCATCCTTCTTCGGCTTCGCTTCCTTCTTGGATTTCGTGACTCGGGACTTGGGCGGGCCCGTTCGATTTCGTCTTGTGGGTTCGAGGCCTAGCATCGCCGAGCGGAAGCGCGAATACCTCATTCGAGCGGCGTGGCCGTTGGTGATCTCCTGGGCAAGTATGGGATCATGCGCAACCTTATTCCAATCGATCTAAAGGACCCGTCAGATCCTTCCGCTTCACCTAAGCTCGAGGGTCTGTATTCTCGAGGTTGACCTACATCTTTCAAGTTTTTCTGCCGCAGTATAGCGAACAGGAATCTTGTCATCGCATTATCCGTGTTTGAAGACATGGTAAATCGGCCGTTGTAGGCGAGTTAATGAACAGCCGGAGTGAAGATCTCAGGAGTTGAGAGATTCCGAGCAGCAATGCACAGAGGGGAGCCTGGCCAATTTGTGCTTCCCTAGAGTGTGGAAAGTGAAGCGAACATGTGGAGTTGTAATAGGCTCAGTGAGTCAGGAACTGGCGAGTCGTGAAAGTCGGTGAGAAGAGGCAAGGGAATTATATGCCAACCCTCGTGAAGGAATCTCTAGGGAAAAGGAAATCATATGGCAGATCACATAAGGCTGTCAATCAAGGATACAGGTGGGGAATTGGTCATACTATAGAAGACAACAGTGCTGTTGAAGAGCAGCGAGCTGTTGAATGGATTGAGGATAGGATTAAAGAGGAGCTCCAATGGCCCTTCTAGAAAAAGACTATTTGCGAACGAAATGGGTGACCTGCATGGATGTGACGCTGTTTGTAAGGGGTTCGTTGTCGCTCCGCGAAACAAGAAAACTAGAGCGTATGACAAACAGAGAAGGCCCCGTCTTTAATCGGTTGCAGGAAGCTAACCCCGGGGCCATGTTTCTATTTATCACCAGGGGCTGCCTATCATTAACTTGATATAGCGACGGCTGCCTTGGTTGCCTAGCAACATGAGACGACGAATCAGCTGAGTGTTGGCCGTTGGAAATGAGGTCCCGGAGGAGAAGACGCGAAAGTGGGATGGAGCGCGGATACCGTGTAAAGTGGTTTCGGCAGCAAGGATATCCCTGCTTTGGCTTGTAGCCACCAAATTGGCATCAAACGGTACTTCTGGCCAGCGCCCACCTGCAAGGAGGCATCACAGCAGACTCATTGATGCAAGAAGCCCATCTCGGTCGACAATGCAGGGCCGCAGCGGTTGATATTTCTGAAAAGAAACGATAAATCATTTGTGATCATGTCTGCTGGGGTATTGACCAACCAAACAAAGGCAAGACGCCGGAAGGACATATGACTGATGACCATATAATGCTGACAGAATAGTCAAACCCAAAGACAAGGTATCTACGGTGTGATTAAGGCCCTTGCTCTATTCAGGAACCGGATTTCCTCTGGGTAGCCGTCCTCGCCACATCAGTATGGCGCCGGAAAGGGTTTGGCCTCGTCGCATTGGGGGCCTTGCAGTGAAAACTGTGAGTCATAGAGAGAATGGAGGGGTTGGGCAATCGTTCTTCGGTGTGACATCGTCACTCTCGCGTTGGCAAACGCTCGCCCTAACTAGCAGCCTCGGGGCCCCTCTTGCTAGTGTCAATAATATGCAGCTGTTGGAATAGCCGCTGTTCACCTATTGGATACAGTAGGCGCATGGGTAGATGGATAATCAACCCTGCAATGAAAGGGGGACCGTGGGAGAACCGCTCTTGGAGGGAGTCCACTATTGTCGCAATCGAGACTCCTGACGACGAAAACATTCGCGTCTCTGCCAGATTTTCGGCTGATGGAACGGAATGGAGTCAATTCTCACTTGAGAAGCGACATGTACAGCTGCCTGTGACAGTGGTACCAGGATATATACGATGTATAATTGGGTAAGTTACATTTTGAAGTCGACGCTTGACAGTGCGACCGGCAGAACAATTGAAATTTGAAGTGAGGGGGAGGGAAACGCGTTGCTGTCAGGATTTGGTGGGCATTGCCGAGCTAAGTCCTTCGCGACCGAGACGCCTCATCACGTGAGTCCCTCTGGGATAGATGTAGCGGCACTACAGCACTATTAGGTGGGGGTGAGAGTCGTAATGATTGGCTCAAGTTGTCTTATCGGGCGGGTCTCCACCAGTTCGGCCGGAAAGCAACGGCCAAATCCGATAAGCAAAGATAAGCAGGCAGTCGCTTTAGGATATGTTCACGTGATTGATGCTTTTCACACGGATCTTTCCGCGGCTTGTGCTTATACACAACGTTGGGCTTCTGGAGTTGAGAAGATCGGCCAGCCAGCCCACATTGCTTTCCTTGCTTCCTGGCTGAGTAGCTCGGTCGAGTCCATTATTTTCTTAACCTCTCAAAAGCCTCCAACTCTAACAATTTATTTGATTTGCCACGTGAATCGCCCATTGAGTTCCACTTCCCTAGTCCCTGGACCCCCCTTTGAAGCTTAGTTAGCTGCGACTTTCCGAGCCCTCCCACTACCTCGAAGATGAACAAGAATTGGAACGACAGAGCCGATAAGGACCTCTTCTTCACGATACTATCTGTCAAGAACATCGGTGTGATAAGTGGCTCGGAATGGACAACCATCGGCAACCATATGCGAGCCTTGGGTTACGGCTTCACCAATGAGGGATGTCGGTGAGTGAAGCTCTTGAATGTTATCGCTTCTGTTCATTTATTCCAGCGTCAGCCACGCGTCTCATTTTATATCCTCGAGGATCATTCAGTATTGGACTTCTCCATAACTCTAATTACTATGATTACTTGCCTTACACGGTAGAGTCATTCCATAATGGCTGAATTTCGTTCAGTCATATTGAAACATTTGTCTTACGCGCCGTGAGGTGCAGCTGTGGCTTGGGTCCTTTTTTTATGAGTTTCTATGAGCTATGTTCACTACGTTCGTTATCGGACTTCCTAAACTGACTCGCACTAGCCAACATTTCCAAGGCCTGCGGAGGGCTCAACACAAGTCTGAACCCAATGGTCCTATGTCAGACAGCCCTCGCAAGGCTGACCCGACGTTGAATCCTATCACTCGCAGGCCGGGCCCCGGGCGTGGTCGGCCTAGAAAGCAACCACCTGCGCCTGTTGTGCCCGTTACGCCTGTTGCGCCTACTGCACCTGTTGCGCCTGTTGTTCCCGTTGTCCCTGTTGCCCCCGTCGTCCCTGTTGCTACCCCTGACCAGCATCCAACCACAGAGGCGCCAGGAACAACTGCTCCACTACAAGACACTCAACCAAGTGTAACCGGGCTTGCCGTGGGTATGCCGGCGCCTCTGCTCGTAGCTGCACCTCCTGCCGAAGTGCCGGAGACGGATTCCCTCAACGATGCGCAGGAGGACGAAGATCTTGAAGAGCAACCTGCGAAACGCCAACGACTTGATAATCGCGAGCCACTAAAGGACGAACCGCAACAGGGCGAGCGACAATTGGACGAGCCGCAACTAGACCAGCCGCAACAGAACGACGAGCCAGACGTCAACGGTGAGGTCGCTGCCAATGACGAGGCAGCGGCCAACAACGAGGTAGCTGCCAATGATGAGGTAACATCCAATGACGAAGAGGCCGTTCTCGCATTGGCGGCCGATGCATTGCCGGATGACAATGAGCATTATGGACCGCCAGAGTAAGTATTCAACCACCCCGTCCTCGTCTTATTTTTCATGCGCTTAGACCTTGATAGGTTTTATGGAGAGGCGTGATAAGAGCATGCCAGGGTGACTCGCTATCTTCCCATGTTGCTTGAATTCATACAGCAAGTGGTAATAATGCGCGTCTGCAGCTTCTTACTCTATTTCAGGGCAGCGTCGGACCAGTCCCCGTAACCCCAACCGGCGGTCAGCCTTGCTTGAGGTTACATTGCGTTTTTCGCATCCTCATTCATCGTCATGCTCCCTCCCGTATGGAGTGACGGTCGTGCTAGACAGGCGAAAATTTCAAAGTTCCGCGACTTATGTATAGCAGCTTCAATGGCGTTTGTTCGTCGGTTGGCGGGAATTCTAAGCGAGCGGGTTGGTTGGAGCAAAGCGAATGGCATAGGTAATCAAGGCAGGAATATTTGCTAGACTCCGCCAGCGTGATAACCTACAAGGACGGTCATCATAGATCCCTTGGCAACCTTTTGAAGGCGCGTCGTCTAGTCACGTGTCTGTGCCTGTCCCGCCGTCTGTCTTTACTTGAAGTAGCAACGCTATTTCCACATCACACTTGTCTTCCTCACCACCAGCGTTTTCCACCTGCTGCAACTTAGCATCGTCTATCAGTACCTTAACAAGATTATTTCCACGCAAATTCCTGCCTTATTAGCACGTCCTTAGTAGCGTATCTATGGTCACGGACCATCGACTCATCACAGGAACCTCCCCCGCCGCTTCTCGCGGCTTTTCGCCAGATCGACTGGAGATAGAACAGGCAAACGATTCATCATGTCGACCGAGAAGTGGAAAAATCCCCAGCTTACTTCTGATATGATGATGGCCCTATACACGGTTCTTGGACCAATTCCCGGAGAGAAAAAGGACGAGCTCGTTAAGTTCATGCAAGACCGAGGCCATGATGTTACCTGGGAAGGCATCCGGTACGTTGAATTTGGAGTTACTCTTGGTCCTATTTTTTCAGCTTGATTGTGACAGGACCACCCCAATACAGTTCCTGGATTTTTTCAACATCGTTGAAATTCCAGAACATCATCGCCCCCAACCCATCATCCATCATTCTCAATACTCAATATCACATTCTACCCCGTCCATTCTCATCATGACGAAGAAGTGGGATGATCAGATGCTCGCACAACTGGGCCAAATCATCTTTGATGTGGTCCAGCCCCAGTTCAACCAAGAACATCAGGATGCCATCGTCCAGCGTATGAACGAGAAAGGTTACACTGTTAATTGGAATGCCATTCGGTGAGGATTATTTCTTTAGTCGGCGAGGTCACTCTTTCCATTCCCAAGTTTCTTTCATTCTGTCGTGTTAAGCCCAGGTCCCACTTCCTGCCCTTCGACAACAGTTATGTCCTCCTCCACAACGCTCCATCCACCACTTCTTTCTTTACTTCAATATTCATCGCCGTGGCAATACCCATCGCCGTTAAAGTACATCCATTATCATCTCATTTACCACGTATCCCTATCATCTCTTGCTCCTCTTTCTACGAACTTGGGAGTCACGATGCCTAGACAAACGGGGAGCATGAAGTGGGCCCCAGAGGTCGACGGTGATATCCTGCTTGCATTTCGGGATGCCCTGACGCTTACCTCTGCGGACTGGATCAATATCGTTGAGTCCCTCAACAAGATGGGTCACAATGTGACATGTGGATCTCTAAAGTATGCGCGATCACCTTTCTTCCTTCATGCCTTTGGTTTCTACGGACCAAAGCCCAGTATCATGGTCTTTCCCTCTCGCAATTTCTTTCAACTTTCACGTCACTCTCACGTCGTTGACCACATTAACCCGTTGAACCTGCCTGTTTCACTGTGACTCCTACAAAGCACATGGTTTGGGACGACTCTGTCCGCAGTGATATTCTTATCGCTATGGTAAGGGTCATAAAGCCAACTCCCGACCAGTGGGCACAAATTATGGATATGACTCGGGAGATGAACTACAAGTTTACAGAGCAGGCATTGAGGTACTCTTCTCCTCTCGCCCTACTTTCCCCTCCGAGTTGTATACCTCACTAGTACCAGCACCCCATCCACAATAGCATTCGCCTGAACTGTCCCACCATTCTACAACTGCAGCTGTCGTAGATTTTTTTTGTTGCAACTTACAATTGTCGACACAATTCCATTTCCCCTTTCATATTTTTCTATCTTCCATCATTGATTACAAGTTCCCTTTGCGTTTCGATTATTAAGATGGCATCAACTACCACTCCTTCCGGTCGAACCATCTGGGATGACAGAACCCGCTCGGACCTCCTACAGGCAGTGATTGCCGAGGCTCCCCCTTCGATCGAGCAGTGGGAGAACATCATCGCGCGTTTGAGGGCCCAAGGCTACTCCTACACTCAGAATGCAGCCCTGTAATGACCACCTTGCCACCCGTTCCCGTTCCAAGTTCCCATATGGTCCATCCTTCAATAATATGTCTCTCCTTGCTGACATGTCGTGTCATCGCGACTCACACTTTACCACAGAGCGCATTGGGATCTGCCTTTCTTTTCTTTCCGTTCTAGTCACGTCTACATTTGTTCCGCAATGATATGCTAACTCCTCTCCTCTGCTAGGCAGCACCTCCAGAAGCTCAAGCGCGCCCAGGAGAAGGAGGGCGGCTCCGGCAGCGCCCCTTCTACCCCGACCAAGAAGACCAGAGCTCCCGGCAAGAAGGGCACCACCTCTGCCAGCAAGCGCAAGTCCGGTCCCGTCAATCTCGACAACCTCTCTGATGACAACGAGGAGGACACCCCCGTCCAGACTCCCTCTCGCAAGAAGCAGAAAACCACGTAAGTTCCTCCTTCCCACATAGGATCCAACTTAACAGAGCACTTACGACCAGCACAGTGCCCAGCCTGCCAACGCTGGCCAGCTTCCCGGCGATGAGCCTCTTCCTCCCGTTGTCTCTGGCAAGAAGGCCAAGAAGGAGTACGTGCATGCTTATCGCGCATTGTTTGTCTTAAGAGCGAATGAAGTGCTAATGACCAGCATAGGGAACCTGCCGCTGCCGCTTCCGGCTATGATGAGCCCGTTCCGCCCTTCTTACCTTCTTCCCAGCCGGAGTGGGAGGTCTAACTTCCCAGGGGTCGTCCCTCCGCCGGAACCTCGCATTGTCTCGTGACAACTCCGGTGGTGTTGGCCTCGGCTGTCTGCCTCAGCGGTCAGAGCCATCAAAGCTATACCCTGACGGTCTTCAACTCCTCGTGTGCACCTGTGGATTGAGTGGTGGATACGGAATTAGGAAGATTTTCTTTGCTTTCAGGGATTCTAGGTTTGAGCCGATTTGCCGCCATTTTCTGTATTGGCAACGGCTCTGGGCATCTGCAGTCACGTCGCACCATTTCGATCCATCTGCCCATCTTTGGCGGGTATGGGCACTTATATCATCGACGGGACTCAAGTTTTGAGTCTGTGATGGGCCGTTTTGCATTCGTCTAGCATGATGCATAGGCTCTGGATATCCGCGATTGCGTTCAGATGCCTTATGGATTTGGCCTGGATTCTATAGTCTCATAGATCGTATGCCATGGTCAATCCCATCTCGCTCTACTCACAAAGTTGTTGTAATCCACGTACGTGCCCGTGATAACCTCACCCTTGCATTCAAGATTAATCTTGGTTGTTTCGCTATTCAGTGCTCGCTCTAAGGACATGGTGATATTCACATCATCACTTACTGCGGGACAAGTGTAAGACATCGTTATCGGTCCCGTAGCCACAATACTCGCTACCAGATATCGCTTCACGCTGACCTCTCAAATCTTCAGAACATCCGCCGCCCTCAGGACCGCCTTCGCACTCTTGCTAACCCACTCCGCGGCGGTCTCCAAGTCGCCCGACCCAACGCCTTCAGTAACCGGAGGGAACACAGAGGCACTATAACCTATTTGAACCGTAACTGTCAGCTTTCCAAACTCCACCAGCAAAACGTTAAAACGTCACCGGCTTACCATTGTCGATGCCCGGCGCACTAAGCACGTTATGGAATGTCGGCCTCCCTGGCAACCCTCCCTGACTCACGTAACCCCTCGCGAAGTCCTTATACTTGCCATTCACAACAGCAACCAGCGTTTCATCACCAGAAGCCTCCGCCAGCTCTGCCACTGCCTTTATGTTATCCGCCTGCTTCGCGAACTCGTCGAGCGCGTCCTCAAGCTCCGTCATGTCGAAGTCGACACCGGCTTCCGTGATCGTGTCGTTCAACTCTGAGAAGTACCCCCGCAGCACGCGCGCCGCGTTGGGGAGGTCCCACGGGATCACTGCGTCGTCGGCGATGTGGTACGCGAGCAGTGTCAGCCACTGGCCCATTGCCGTGTGGATCCGGAATCCCGGGTCCGCGTACGTGGACATCCAGTGGTAGGAGTCGTAGTTGCTGTTCGAGCAGTGATGAGACTGTGGTCAACGGCCGTGGTATAGTAAACTCACCTGTGGTAATGGTAGACGGGATCAGTCCTGCCGCCGTCCGAACCCATGTCGATCTGTGTGAGACACTGTCAATACTTGTTTAACACCAAGCTCGAGCTTCGGACATAACACTCACAGCAGAAATACCAGCATGATAAAACGCAGCATAATCACTCCCGCTCCCCAGAGGCGGGATCTCGCCCTCGGTGGTGTTATACCACATATCGTACAGCGTCGGTCCAATGCCCCAGGTGTCCGGGAACAGCACCTTCTTCATGGTCTCGATGGCGATCGTCTGGATCTCGCCCGATCCCACGAGCGACGTGCGCGGGCCCGAGACGGCGATGTCCAGGTTCAGGTACGCGACGGCCGACGAGACGAGCCACGGCAGGTGGGTCTCGACCCATTCCGTGGACCCCTGGAGTCCGAACTCCTCGGCATCCCAGGAGCCCAGGATGCTGTAGAGAGTATAACGTCAGTCCCTACCTGTGCTGCAACAGAGAAGATGTGCTGGGGTTTCAAGATCATACATCGTTCGCTTCGGCTTCCAGCCCTTCTCGAGCAGCTTCCCGAACGCCCTCGCTAGCTCCACCAGCACGGCGGTACCGGAGTTCGGATCGGCGGCGCCGCCGATGACCCAGGCGTCACGGTGGTTCCCGATGATGAGCACGTCGTCGGAACTCGTGCCGTTGATCACGCCGATCACGTCCCAAACGGGCGTAATGAAGCCCGACATGAAGTGGTTCAGGTCGAGGACGGCTCCAGGCGCCGGCCCGCTGCTGTACGCGACGTCGAAGCCGCCGACCCAGCCCGAGCGGTTGACTTGCTCTGCAGACAGGCCGTGGCCTTCGAGGGTCTTGAGGAGTGGGAGCGCGTCTTTCATGCTGATTGGGATGGATGGAATGGATGGTACGTACTTCTCTAGGCTGTTGCGTGGTGCGCCCTCGTAGGATGCATAGCCCACGGTGGTCGGGTCTCCTGAGTACAGAGAACTGAACCGCACACTACCGCGCTGAATGGATGATGGGTTTCTCGCAGGTCCATCTCGGTATCGTTAGCAGGACTCATTACAGAAGTCTCCGACCCGCTCATACCAGGATATGGAAGGTAACCGTTGGCCTCGGTGATCTCGCCGTCATCTCCAGGGTCCGTGAATAAGATGCACCCAGCCATGCCATTGTCCTGATATCTGGTGAGACGAAGTACTAAAGCATATGCCTGAGACGGTACTAGCCTGAGCATTCTTGACTTTCAAACCTCGGTAGCCGGCGCCATAAGAACTCAGGGCAATCTTCCCTTCCAGCTCGATTCCTGCCTCTCTCAGCGCGGCGAAATCCCCTTGGGTGCCGCGTCTGTTTGGTGCCTTGGTTAGTTACAACTTTCGAGGAACGAAGCACCTGCACCTACCCGACGTAAATGTATTCAGCTCTGACACTTCCATTACCAGACATAGCATGAAACGCGGGGATCACGTTCGGATAACTCGAAGTGTCATCTTCCTCCAAAACATCTTCGACCAACGTGACATTATGGATAGTACCATCCGGACGGATCAACGCCAACCGACTCTCGATCGGATAAGTGGCGTATATAGGGAACTCGGCCAGAGACGCATTCAGGCCAGCTTCCCTAAAACGGTCTGCCGTCCACTCGGCCATGCTCTTATTGTGGCCGCCCAGATGGTCGCCATGGGTATAGTAGTGCGACCACTGGCTGATGGAGTTGTTATCGAAGGAGTTCACGAGCATGGCCTCGTTCTCCGTCAGGATCGGCGGGTACTCTACCACTTCCTGTCTCTTGGCGTGAGATTGCCCGGCGTGCTGCCTCTCAATGCGACGGTTGAGTCCCTCCCAGTCGCGAACGCAGGCCGTCGCGCCGGCTGCCAGTGCTAAGAGAGAAAGCACAGACCGAGTCATGATTAATCATTACTATTCGCTAGCCTATATATATGACTCTATATGATAGAAACCGCTCGAAAGCATAACGAAGAGAGAGACCGATCTTATTAAGGCGAACCACGGCCAGCCCTATAGCGACGACTCCGGGAAACCCATCGGCACATCTCCGAAGCCGGGACCGTCATCGTCATCTTATTGCACCGAGACGCCATCGACGCCATCCAGATACGGCAGCTCAGAGACAAAGAGCGGGGTCTATCGAAGCTTTTAATCCCGCCTTGTGTCGAATATCCAATGTGGTGTCATTCTGTGTGGAGGTTTCGGCTCTGTGTCGCATTCGCCAAGGCCGGGGCGAGGTGCTGGACAGCCGACCCAGCCTGAGTGTCTCTGGCGATTCTGGCGATTTCTGAGGGCTTCGTATGGGGAGATCGCGGACGGTATATGAACCCCCGTTATTGTTGGCGTCACCGTGCCTATCGGTGTCGGGGTCGCTGTTGGAGAATGAGGGGAAGCTCCACATATCGCCTAGGATGCAAGGTGGGGTACTACACTAGGTATATCGCGTGAGATGGACTCTCATTCCATGATCGAGGGCGGGTCCGTTCGGTGGGTTGAGGGATATCTAATGATTACGTCTCCTACATGGGTGCGAGTCCTCTCCTCGACGTTCTACGTCATGGCATGAATACCTCAGACCATGGAGACATTTAACCCTCCACGTATCATCATGCTGGGCGGAGTAGCCAAACATAATCCCTGTCTGTGAGATTCAGCTGGCATTTGACGATATCGCCGAGTGACCATTGAAATCACTGAGTTGGGGAGACCAACTGCCGGATTCTTGGAACGCTGGGGATATAATCTGGGAGAGCAATTGGAACCAATCGTGACTGACTTCTGCATATCGCTAATACTCTATCTCACATAAGCGTGAACTAATTTAGGCTGTACATTGTAGGAGTGGACGTTCACATGTCCTCTATTGTAACTCGAGCCTCTAACCGATCTTCCGTTTTCTCCTATTCCAGTAGTAGCCTCTGCCATTTTGTGGTTGTGTAGCGATGGACTTCTACAAGACTATATTCAGCGAAGGATGGTCGTCTCTCGTTCTCGTGTTCGCCATCTTCGCCATCGTGCGCCTATGGCCACGGTTGGTTTACGGGATCGAGCTTCGACGCCTTCCCCTCGTCGGGGAAGAGCACAGCCGATCCAAAAGAGTAAAGAATTACTTCTTCTCCGCTGCGACAGTATACCAGGAAGGCTACGAGAAATTCAAGGGAGTATTTCATCGGATCACAACGCTGTCCGGTCAGCTGCATCCCATGGTAAATGTATTCCCCACTATTGACTGGAAAATAGGGGACCATATCATCATTCCGAGCCGCTATCTTGATGAACTGAGGTTGCTACCAGACAGTGACGTTGACGTGCTTCATACCTTCAAAGATGTATGCTACTGCCATTTCGCTCCTGTTCAACCACTAATCCCCCCAGACACTCGAGAATGACTACACTGGCGTGTTTCCAGAGAGGTCAAGGACGGTAATTGTGAACAATGCCGTCAGAACGGATCTTACACGAGCCCTCCGTTAGTTTATGCCGAATTGTGGTGTGTAGTGTAGTATTTTGAGACTGATGTCTAAACGCAGCCCGACTGACAGGTCGGCTTTCTGAAGAGGTCGAGCGTACTGTAAGATCGGAATTCCCTCCATGCGATGAATGGACCGCGGTCAAAGTCACAGAACCTCTCCATAACATCGTAGCCATGGTCTCGGGTCTCATATTCTTAGGCCCGGACTTATGTCGACGGCTGGAATACATCCGCGCCGCAGTCGACTACACGGTTGACATCACCGCGGCTGTTACCCGATTGAAGGCTTGGCCTTGGTGGACGAGACCGTTTATGAGCCGGATACTTCCAGAACTCGTAAGACTTCGAGACCACCGAAAGGACATGAAGGCATTCCTGGAGCCCGTTATTGGTGAAAGAAGGCGACTGAAACTTGCAGGGGATCGGCTTCCCGATGATGCACTTCAATGGATTCCGGAAAAAGCCGAAGCAGCTGGGATCACAGGTATCACAGATCTTGCTAACATGCAGCTTCTGCTCACTATGGCAGCGATTCACACGACGACGCTCACTACTACTAGAATGTGAGTCGAGCATATCCCGCCATGCGTTATCGCTAACATATCTACGTATAGACTATACGACTCGGCGGCTCACCCGGAGACAGTGGCAGATTTGCGAGAGGAAATTCGTACAGTTCTTAAGGATAACAACGACGTAATGACAACCAAGGCCCTATTCGAAATGAAACTGACAGACAGCGTCATGCGAGAATCTCAGCGGCTAAATCCACCGTTTTCCGGTTCGCGGCCCATCCTACCCCCGAAGGCTTTGTTGACGTAAGAAAAGACGGATTCCGAAGATACACGCTTAAGCCGATAGCGCTGAAAGATGGGACCTGTATTCCAGCGCACTCCTACATCGAAGCTGCCAGTACACCCGTATTACGAGACCCTGTTCTCTATCCAGATCCCGAGGTCAGAATTGTGAAGATAATAGGGCACTGTATATTCCGTCTAACCTCTTTGAGCCACAGAAATCTGATCCGCATCGCTTCTACAAGCTCCGGACAACGGACATACCAGACCCTATCGGCTACAAGAGTCGGGAGCAGTATCAGTTTGTGAGCGTCACCAAGGAGAGCATGAGCTTCGGGCTCGGTCGGCACGCTTGCCCCGGTCGCTTCTTCGCAGCCAACGAGATCAAGTTGATCTTGGCCAGGATTCTTCTAGAGTATGATATCAAGATGCCTGACGGTATTGAAACGCCGTATTCGAATTTCTCAGTGGGCGTCACCAATGGGACTGACCCTACGAAGAAGATACTTCCGCGTAAGATAGGGACTCAGGGGTAATGACACGAATCTTATCGAGCATCACGTTGATCGCCGATTGGGCAGACCTAAAGAGTAACACAGTTTGGTATGGGAAAGCCTGGAATTAGAGAAGCGTGGTAGCTAAGGGCTACGCGCATCATTTTTCGCCGTCTGGAGTGCACTATCTGAACGTCGTTTCATGTCGTATTGTCCTATAGGAGCTGCAGGTCAAAATACATCATAAGTGGGGACTACACGGCAGTTGATATCTCTCCTGATTTGTCTCGCATGCATATTAACTTTCCATAATCAGAATTGTCACGTTTGACTCAATTGAACGAATCTGACTTCTACTCAAGACGCCGAGGGTCAAATCATACCAAATCCCTTTTAAGCTGAGATGCCTTCCGGGGTAGAAACGGAGATATGACGTGCTGTATGCGTACGTTAGGAAGTTGATTGCAATGTTATTAAGGTTACTACCTGTGGCAGGGTCGAAACCCCTCACCGTTTCACTTAAAAGACACACACAAACCCCGGCAATGCCGTGCTTCCCCTCATGCATCGTACCAATAACACTAGATGCCGCCCAGCCTCGACCGGCTTAATCCGTGTGATGACCCCTGTGCGTCTCCCCATGTGATGATTCGTGGTGGTTGTAGTACACCTGAAGTTTTGGTGTGCTGCTGAGTTGCAACGAAATGATGGCACCTCGTGGCGGTTGTTGAGTTCTGATGAGGCAATATATTGCGACCTAGGAATGTCGTATGCATGGATCTTTCTGCATATATATGGTCATATCCCTCGGCAGATTGAATTTCGCAGTCCCTTTAACTACAAAAGCACATGCGTCAGATATTCAATATCCAAGAGCTATCGCAAGAGCACTTCCCGACCCGTTGCAATGGCAATCTTGACAGCCTGGACCATCGGTTTTGTTGCCCTCCTGCTCATATACCACCGACTGAGTAAGATTGGACGAAGGCCAAAGGACTACCCTCCTGGTCCCCCAACTCTACCATTAATAGGGAACCTCCATCAGGTACGCAGAGAGAAGGTACACCTGCAGTTCCAGAAATGGGCTGAGGAGTACGGTCCAGTCTATTCTCTCATCTTGGGGACGAAGGTGTTGGTCGTCCTCTCTTCCGATCAAGCAATCAAGGACCTACTCGACAAGCGGAGCGGGATCTACTCTTCACGACCCGAAATGTACCTTGGGTCAATGGTCGGTGGAGGCTTCCGTATGCTATTGATGGTAAATGCCACCAACTGAAAGTGAGACCACATGTCTAACTCTTCGCAAAAGGAATATGGGGAGACTTGGCGGAGGATTCGCAAAATCGTACAAAACAGTCTCAATATTAAGGCCGCGCGGACGTACGTCCCGTATCAGGATCTCGAGAACAAAGCCATGCTAGTCGGGTTCCTCGAGCAGCCCCCCCTCTTCATCGACCACATTAGGAGATATACCAATTCTTTAACAACACAAATGATGTTCGGGTTTCGCACCACAAGCCTAGATGATCCGAAACTGAAGCAGCTATACCATGTACGTTCGTTAAGAAGTCCAGTGCCCCGTACCTATGCTAACATGAATTATTAAGGGGTTCGAAGAATTCGGGAAAGTCATGGGCGCCGAGACTGCCGCTTTGGTCGATTTATTCCCCCTTCTCAGATATCTACCCGATTTATTATTGCCATTACGACGACACGCAAAGGAGCTTCATAAGAAGGAGTGCGATTTGTTCGTCGGGCATTATACAGACACAAAGAGGAGGTTGAAAGAAGGCAAGGCGAAGGTAGTGGAGCCGAACCCAGCAGCAACTATAGCCATTGTACCTAGTTAACATCTGTAACAGCCTTGCTTCTGCGTCGACCTCGTACGGGCTCAAGAACAGGAAGGCTTTTCCGATGAGATGGCCGCATATGTGAGCGGCTCATTATTGGAGGCTGGTTCGGATACAACCTCAGCCACACTCATTGGTTTTGTCCAGGCTCTGCTGTGTTTTCCGGAGGTCGTCAAACTAGGCCAAGCGGAGCTAGATAGCGTTTGCGGAAATCGACTGCCCGACTTGAACGACCTTCCAAATCTTCCTTACATCCGCGGCTGCATGAAGGAGAGCCTGCGCTGGATGCCGACGGTCCCCTTAGGCGTGAATCACGCGGTTATTCGTGATGATGAGTATATGGGCTACAAGATCCCCAAAGGTGCCGGGGTCATGTGCAACGTTTGGTAGGTCTAGTCTAGGAAGATCGATCTCACAGGCTATTTTGCTGATCTCTGTGGGGCCATAGGGCGATTGGTCACGATCCGAAGCGACACTCAGACCCCCGACGTTTCGACCCTGCTCGCTGGGCCCACGATAGCCAAACCTCGGCAGAAGCAGCGAACAATCCGGATGCCTCAAAGCGGGATCACTTCGTATTCGGCGCTGGGCGTAGGCTATGTCAGGGAATGCACATCGCCGATCGATCCCTCTTCCTAGCCATCTCGCGGCTGCTCTGGGCCTTCGACTTCCGCAGACCCGTCGATAAAACTACCGGTCAGGAGATAGTACCGGACACGGAAGAGTTAACGGAAGGACTGTTCATGGCGCCAAAGCCGTTCAGAGCACATATAGTGCCCAGAAGCGAGTACAAGGCCCAGCGCGTTCGGGAAGAGTGGAGCAAAATGACGGAGCTGCTTGATAGCGAGCTTCAGTGGAAAGCTGTGCCGGAGGGCGTGATATGGAGAGATTATGAGCCTATCGGCACACAAAAATAACCGTCTAGTGAAGCGTCCCAGCGACGAGCACACGCGGCATCTTTGAGTAGTGGAAGTGAGCATTGAGAACGCGTCTATATAAAATGGTGAGCACGGGACGCTACTATAATATGGATAAAAAGGGGGGTTATCCGAAGCGAGAGCTTTGCTACTATCACTAGTGGTATGCATGTTTCACATAGCCCCTGAAAGTATCCAACCCATCGAATGCTACGGGCGTTTCTGTTTAGATGCCATCGTGCTTTCAGGCTGTATCCTGCAATGTAGTGGTTACGTCGCCACCCCCCTTGCGTCTAGCCGATGATACCTCATTCAGGAGCCATAGTTGGCTGTGGGATCGGCTTAGTTATCATGCCCAGCACGCCAATACTGCCAGAATGGTTTGCCAAGCGACTTAGCCTCGTCAACGGCACCAGTTCTGCTCGGCTCTGGCGTCGGAGGCGCCGCCCCTACTTGGGGGACAGCCGCAATGATCCAGCATCCAGGGTTAGATGAGGCGCTAAGTACGACGGGCCTTGGCACCCTCGCAACGAAATTAGTCGCAACTACCTTGTTTAAGACGTAACTATCATGTCCACCCGACCCATATTGCGGTTGAACGTCGCGCTCTTTCGTCACAAAGCCGTTTTGTTTCCTTTAGTACTACGTCTTAGGGGTAAGTTAAACATCCTAACCTCGGACCCCACTTAATGAATGACCCTAACAATGAATAGCTGTTTTCACCTAAACGCGCGATATTTAAAAATTAATAACAAATTAACAAAAATACTTGTAATAATTATTCGAATT